>JAAGNO010024781.1:0-36937 GCA_033439905.1 Ceryle rudis
TTCCTGTGTGGGCTGCCCTGGGTGACCCTGCTCTGGCAGGGGGGTTGGACTCAATCTCCAGAGGTCCCTTCCAGCCCCTACGATTCAGTGATGATTCTACGATGATTTAATGGTTAATATCTAAAAACTTCATGTGAAAACAAGGCAGTGGACTTCCATACAAAAGCGTAAGGATAGAAGTGGTGGTGTGCTTAAAAACAAAACAAAGAAGTATCTTTTTTTTTTTTTTAAGTGAAGATAAACTTCCTATCCAAGGGAATGGGGACGACCCAGTGTTCTTGATCCTAACTCCTAGACACCTCCTGGTGCTGGTAGAGGGGTTAAATAAGTTGGGGAAAGTGCAAGGTATGATCTGGCTACTGTTGCTTTAGGTATTCTTACCCTGGCATTTGCTGATTGCTTCTGGTGTTGCTGTTCTGCAATATACTGTGTTACTGCAGGATCGAATTGCCTTGTGATAGGGTTTATATGGACATCAGGCAAATAATGAGTTGCAGCAGCTAGCTGAACAGTAGAACAGCCCTAATTAATAAGACAATATCTGAAATTCAGCTTTTTTCGCTCTGTGAGTGAGCCCTGGCCTTTGGTCTGCCCATGGTCTTCCCAAAATTCTGGGGAGTCAACTTTTGGAAATTCTTGCATTCACATAGTTGCCTCTAATTGCAAATAAAGATGGAAATCTTTTTGTGTGTGTGTATTTAAATTAATTTAAAAGCACAAATGAGGGAGTTCTTTATTCTTTCTGTTTTCATAATGTTAGTAAAATTATGATCTAGTCTTTTAATTTTTTTTTTCTATGCATGCCCTTCTATGAAAGGTACTAGAAATAAATTTTGTATGTATCTTGCCGTAAGAGGCATGAATATATCTGTGAGTAGCTTTAGGGATGAAATGGAAAAAAAAACCCGTTCAGTGCCATTTGGCAACCGCGCTGCAGAGAGTATAATACCACTTTTGAAGGTGGGATTTTTCACAAGGCTTTATCATTACTTGCAAGTTGAGGATAGCACCTTAATAAAGTAGTTTGTTGGTTTTCTTGAGTGCATCACTTTGGTTACCAAAAACTGGAAGTGAAAGTTTTGCTTAACAAAGATGGGTGAAATGTGCGTGAAACTTGTCCTGAAAATTAGTTACCGAGTGCTGTTACTTTGCAACAGTGGGAGGTAATCACTGCCGTTGTGACAAGAGTGCGTTAGCGGAAGTCATGAACTATGGTTTAAAACTGTACCCCTGTTCCAGATACTGTAAGGGCTAAACTTTTTTGTATCGTGAGCTAGAAGAGTTCAGAGATGAATCGGGTGTAATGTTTGAGAGGATTGTCTGAGTAAGAGAATAAAAAGATGACGGCATCTTTCTGTATTACGCTTTTTTTTTTAGTTCTGGCAGATGTTACTCGATAGGGAAAACTACCAGTAAATGCTACCGTCCTCTTGCTCATCTCCCCAAAATCCATTGCAGTCTTTTGCACATCACAGCCTTGCTCCTTTATCCTTGGACCTCTCTATCTTGTGGAACCAAGTCTTCTGATTGTTCTGGTGAAGTTCTTTCTGGTGAAATTTTGGGTTCAAAGATTCTTTTCCGTGGGAGAAGAGTTAAAATGTCACAACAGAAGGGCCTGAAGTTTATTCTTCAACTTAATACTGCTGTTGGGGCCCTGAGAGTGTCTTTTATAAATCTGTAAAGCAAAGATATGTGATTAAATAAAAGTATTATTAATACAAAATCATTAATTACTGATAATGAGATGTGAGGTGTTGTTGGTTTTGAAGAGCACCTCAAGTTCTAGCTGCTGGAATACACGATGGTAGCATCCCTTGACCAGTGTTTGACAGCATCTGATTTCCAACCAAGAATTCTTTGGCTGAAAGCAGTGTTCTGTGTTAAACTGTCTGCCTGAGGTAGTTCTTCGGGGTGTTAGCAGACACCATATAGTGGTCAATAGGGTCTTATGCCATTCTAAAAAAATTTTTAGACTCTTGTGCAGTTTTCTCAAAATCAGCAGCAGATACAGAGAAGACTGATAGGTACCTAAGGGTGCAGGCGGCTGTAAGTTAAGCGGAGAGGGTGTACTTCGTTCTCTGTTCATGTTTTGTACGTAGTAGTATCTGAGCTCTTGGGAAGTAGCTGAAGTCTTCTCAAGCTGTGGAGTCTCAATGTCTTATGTTGCCAGCTTGCTTTATGCTTGCTCACTGTGGGCTTTCCAGGCTACAACACCCATGGAAGAGACTTTTTAGAAGGGAATACAAAACTCTCAAAATGAGTCTGAGCATGAGAAATTACCCAACTAATTGTATTCCACACAAGAGGTTAATCTATTATTAAATCAGATGGAGGTATGAGCAGTATGCTGTTGGTAACTTCAGTGACCTGCTATCTGTCATAATGCACACACTGCCTTTATAACTGCGTTGTCTCACTATATTAGTCAGTCACGTAAAGCAGGAGAGATTACGTGGAATAGTCGTGGTGCGGTGAGGGAATGTGGTAAAGACACTAAATTACTATGGTGATCCTAATTTCTGTTTTGTCCTTTGTCACTGGCTGTCTGTATAGCCTTCAGTACATTCATTTAGCTGTCTGTGCTTCCATTTCGCAACCCTCCATCACTTGAACATTTATCTTTCATTCGTTGGTCGTGGAGCTTCATGCTAGTGGTTCCATCTAAACACTGGTGTAATAATTAAAAATAATAATAAAAAAAATTATGTTGTGGAAAACATGGACTAAGACTTGAGTAAAAACTTCTGGGTTAGTGCTTTTGAAGGAGCTTTCTGCGGTAGTAGAGTTAAAGGGCGTTTTCCAAGTGTATTGAAATGCATCGTACCTGAAAGACATTACTGGCTCTGGAAGATTACCTTACATCAGAGTTGTCCTTCTCTCATTGCATAGTATTATCAACCCATTCCAGAAATGTATGGAGACCTGACCGGTTCCTGAGTTTTTAGAATTACTCTGATGCTTCTCTGAGAAGAACATGGCCTGCTTGGAGACAAAGCAAAAATTTGGATAGCCAAGAGGACAACAACGTGGAATTTTTTCCTTTGAGAGCAGTTGCAAGTCAAAGTACTTTGTTATAGGAATGAAGTGATTTAACTCCTCGCCCCACTGATGTTAAATCTACAGTGTGTTCATTTAGTCATAGTCTTTGTTCTTTTACACATAAATAACTGGAGAGTGAGACGTGGGCAAGGATATTCGACCTCTGTTTCTTCTCCTCCTGGTATGGATTGTAGCTGAAGGTGACGCGTTAGTTCTCCTGGTAGTAAAACATGGAAATTCTGTTGTTACCCACTTGACTGGGAAGGCATGAAGACTTTTAAGTGGTGAGAATAGGAAAGGGGCTGAGGCCCCTTTTATGAGGGGGTGGGGTTTTTTGAGTACATCCGCTAGAGAGCAGCAAACCCCCGTATTCCCAGAAGCTTTGGCTGCTCAGCTGATGAGGCACCGCTTTCTGCTTTAAAGGCAGGGGGAGAGTAGCTTCAGGAGGAAGTTGTGATCTGTTTGTGCCGAGGAAACCATTCAGATGTGTGTGACAATGTACCGTGTCTTGGCAGGAGACTAAAAGTGGCATCAAATTGCAACAAAAATATGATTTGTATGAAATTGCACTCATTGAGAGCTCGGTAGCAAAAGAGGTGGGAACAAAGTGAATGAAGAAAAGACGCCCAATGCTTTCCGTAGTCATAGCGGTACCGGTGTCCCTACAGCTTCACAAGACCAGGAAGATGAATAAGCTTAACAAGGTCATCCCAAACTTCATTCTTCAAGTAACTTGGCCTCTGTACAGTGACTCAGTGTAAATATCTGACTGAATATCCGTCTCTTACTGCAGGCTGTGCATGCAGTTATGAGCCAAAAATATTATTTAAATAGGAGGGAAAAGTCATAGATGAAGCAAGTGAGATAAAAGCATGCTTGCTAACGAGTTGAAAGAAATATAAATGTGTGAATATTTTAGGAAATTTTTAATGGGTTAAAAAATAATTTATTCAGTTGTGAATTACCAAAGGCATACCAACAAGAAAATAAATATCGTCACAGTTCAGCTGTGAATAAGACGACATGCGGTGGACCCGGGAGTGGGAAATTACATCTTCAAAAGTGGTACTGTTAAGAAGCTTTAATTTCCCATTCTCATTCTGTTCCTGTTCTCATTTCATATACTTTCCCATTTTATTTGCTTCGTGTAAGGATTATAAAAATAATTGGGTTTTGTCTTCCTTTTTCTGACTGGTCTTTGGGCTGGTGACTCTGAAACATGGGTTATTTTTCTGTAGCGGGTCCTAAGAACTTTACAATAAATTCTGCAAAGGTAGAGGATCATTTGTGATAATTTGTTTTGATTCATAATCTTGGAGAGAGAGAAAGGGGTATGACTCAGAATTAAGACTTTGAGATGGTGATCCGATCTCAAATCTATATTCCATTTATCGAAATCCATCATCTCCCATGATAGAGAGGTGTGTAAAATCTGAGGGCATTTACGTGCTTGTCTTAAACTCTTGAATTCAACACCACATTTCAGATTTTGGAGCATCTTTTGCTTTGCCGCTTAGTGCTCCGCACACCTTTGGTGCGACATTTTGTACTGTCAGGAGAGGCTTGTTTATAGCTCATTGTGGGCTTTGTGCTTTGGGCATGAATGTTTTAAGATTTTAAATTCGTATGCATTTCTGTATTTTAATCTCTCTGCGTGTATACACGCAAGTTCTGTTCTAGCTTTTCCTCTCCAGAGATGAACAAGTGGAGTCAGTGTATTGATGTTTTTATTGTTGCTACTGCTCTGTTGTCTCTCTGACCCTGTAAATGCAGGAAGGAATGGAGGAAGAAATTTGAAGTAGTAATCTTCCTTCTCCAAGAACTTCTGCGATTTAAAGAATGAAACCTGATCATTGTGGACATGATTAGTCTGTCAGTCCCGCTTCCCTCCTTTACCAGTGCAGCTAACAGCTTTAGTAAGCCAGGAACTCGGGTAACGTAAGGCTGTATTTTCCAGTGGCTTCATAAATAACAAGTCTAAACCATATCCTGCTTTTGTGAAAGGGTATGTTCTCAGGTTGTTCAGGATTTGTCTTTTAATGAGGATTAAGCCTTTGTATGCCCTTTCCTCGGCACAGAATTGAAGCCATGAAGTAACGTATAAACTATTAATCTTGGGTAGCGAGCTGCATCCCATTTGTCACTTACTAAGGCTGTAGCTGTGGTTATTGTGAAAAAGATTGCTTTATTTCTAGTCAAAAATAGCAGAATCGCATGCTATAGGGGATACACTGTTACTAAGAAGTCTAGATCTTTAATATGAGGAACTGTAGTGGAACTTCTTTACCTGGAGAAACACCTGGGATTGCAACCTTTCTCTTTTAAAATGTAATGGTATAAGGAGACATTACTTCAGCTTTAAATTGGACTTTTTTCATCTGCTCATCTGGTTGGGGGTTTTTTTATCCCGTTAAAAAGCTTTGTAGTGTTGCTCTTTAGTCTTAGAGTTCAGGGTTTATGTAACAAAAAAAGATTATATGCCTCCTAGGGTTTTGAATTTTTCTTTAGTCGTTCAGGTTGTTTCTCTGCTCAGAACATGTACCAGCACTAACTGTTTTTTCTCAATACAGCACTGCAGTGTTACTGCCATCTATGTACAAAAGACAACTTCACGTGTGTGACAGATGGGCTGTGTTTTACTTCAGTAACACGAACTGCAGACAAAGTCATACACAATAGTATGTGCATAGCAGAAATAGATCTGATTCCCCGAGACCGGCCGTTTGTTTGTGCCCCCTCCTCCAGAGATGGAGTCGTTACTGTGCCTCATTGCTGTGACAGAGACCACTGCAATAAAATAGAACTTCCAGTTCCAACACCAGGTAAGGGCCTTGGCATGTTTGATTATTTTAAAAACAAAATTCTGCAAGAGTGGACGTTTCAATTTTGAAGGTGTAGGTGAATTTGAACACCTAAAGTATCGTTTAGATTCTGCAACTAAAATTTCAAGAGATTTGAAAGGAACAAGAAACATCATCTGGGTAAAGACGCTAGGGCCAGTGTTGAAGACTTAGAGGCAAGTCAAATGGAAACTGTGTAGGAAATACTTGATTTTGACCTCTGTAATGCTTATTTCATTCTTGAAAAAGTTTTAACAAATCCATTGAAATAATTTGAAGGTCGTTGTGAAATGCAGTAAATGTAGTTGAATAAAAAGAAAGAAACAGTTTTACCATTTTCTTTTATTTTTACTTTCAGGCCCTACTCCAGGAAAACCATCCTCTAATCTAGGACCTGTGGAACTGGCTGCTGTTATTGCTGGACCTGTCTGCTTTGTCTGCATTTCACTAATGTTGATTCTGTACCTTTGTCATAACCGTACTGTAATTCATCATCGTGTGCCAAGTGAAGAAGATCCCTCACTGGATCGTCCCTTTATATCGGAAGGAACTACTTTAAAGGATTTAATTTATGACATGACAACTTCAGGCTCTGGGTCAGGTAATGTCACACTGCTAGTAGGAATTACTCTGTTTAAGAGCACTCTACGGCATCGAGCTTTTTTAATATTCTGAAATCCACTGGAATTTATAGTTAACTGAAGAAATTACTAGAAAATCTACTTCTGTGTAGACTCCTTCAATGTCAGTGAAGACTCTATATATAGAAATAAGTGAAATAAAAGAAACATTGATTTGCTGGTACTGTTCCTCATCACTCATAGAGTACAGTCTGATATGCAGGGAATATCCCAGTTAGCTATTGTAAAGGTTTTTTCTCCTATTAGTAAGGCTCAATCATTTACATTTCCGTTCTATACGGCATATCTAAATTACAGTCTTATATGGTTTTGAGATAATTATTGAAGTTGCTTTTGTTTGTTTGTTTTCCCGTAGCTTTAAACTGAAAATTGATTTATAACTGTAGCTTTTGGTATATGAAGAATATTCTGAATTCTAAGTAGGAGTTAACATTTTACCTAGTTCTCTACTTGCAGAAGGTATTTTTTCAGTTGCAAATAGCCATTTCTATGTGCATAGAATGGATGCAGTATGCAGACCACATCAGAAGAATTTCTATCTTTTGATTTCCTGAGTTTCTGTTTTAATTCTGACTGAAACAGGTGTTGCCCTGGGAAGATGAGGTAGTAGTCTGTCCACTGCATATAGTCTCTGCCATCATAATCCTGACGTAGCTGATTATAGGATTGTGGCAGTCTGTCACGGAAGTATGTTTTAATGGGCAGTGGTATGGTATGATGTGTCAGATAGCTCAGTGTATAAATTAATCCCTGTTCTGTGTTAAGGAGCGAGACATCTGATTGTGTACTGCAGCTCCTTACCAGCCTTCTACTATACGAAAAGTTTAATGTAATATGAAAATTACTCCTACTGCTTGTAAATGTGTGTGATGAAACATTCATGCTGTTTCAGACTGCTTTCTGCAAAGAAATACTGCTGTCTGATTCTCAACTGCTTAATTCTTTAATTTCCCAGAACTGGGAAAAACTGTAACAACAAACACCAAGCTGCTAGGTTGTGTTTCTTTCCCAAGGGCAGCTGGTAAAACTGTTTGGAGTCTATTGCTCTATCGAGCAAAATCGGTGTAACTTGCCAAACAGGTTTAGAACGTAGGTCAAAATAAGTCATCTTTGGTCACATCACCACTGAAGGTGAGGTTGCACCAAGTGTGTAGGCAGTTATGTTTCGGTTAAGTTGCTCCCTGGTTAGAACTGGAGCTTTGGTAGTTCGTGTTTATCTCGGTTTTCTCATTTACTGACAACTCTAACTAGGTCAAATATGAGAAGGATTAATAGAACTTCACTAGAATGTGATAAATGCAAATGCTGGGCTTACTCCTCCAGCTAGGTTTTCTAGGAGAGGTGGACAGAAGTAAGAAACTTAGTAAGAGAATATGAAGGAGTTGGAGATCTACATTTCTTGGAATGCAGGAAGCTATGATATATAATTCCTATACTATTAGGAGCATGAAACTCTTTACTTAATGTCCGCAGGTACAGATTTTTCCTAAAGAAAGCTAAAAGAAACAATGTTTAGTCATACTGTGTTTAAAGTATTGTCTGCTCGAGAATTCCCTTCTACCTTCTGTAGATAATCACAGCACTTCTGCCACTTTCTGCATGGCCCCTTTCCCATGCTTCCTTAGATCAGAAGTCAGACCTATTATAATGTTAATTCAGGCTTAATTGTCAACTGGTCTTTCTGTTTTTTATCAGGAATATTTCTTCATTTTCCTTCTGGCCTTCTTCCCTGTGGTGTTTCTGAGCTTCATGTTTGAAAACTCTGAAAGTACTCCTTCAGAATAACTCCTGAAAAATGGGGAATTCCAGTTAGAAGAAAGTTAGGATTCTTCATCCAGAGGAACTGGTCTTCCCTTGCCTGTTTCCAAATTGCACTTTAAGTAAAAGCAGGATGCCAGGGAATTGCTTAATTTTCTGAGCTTTAGGACAGTCAAGACAGACAAGGTGGTCTAGACATCCAGAGCACCTGGCCTGCTATAGTATTTGAGCATTGTCTACCGATGGCTGCAGCAGAAAACCAACAAATAAGGTTGACTTGGACTTGCCTCTAAGGAAAGCTCTTCACTAATCTATTTTTATACTTGAAAGACAAAGTCATGTTCCCTGTAAAACAAGACCATGCTACCTTAGAGTGATCTTTTAACTTCAGCTGCAGTGAGTTCTGTGTTGTTCAGTTTAAAACGGGCATTAGCTGTATTCCTTTGTGTTACGACAGTGGGACAGGAGGTGCCTCAAGTACATACATACTGCCAACAGTGCAGAAGCTGCATTTGCAATGACTTGTACACTGTCTCAAAATTAGTCAATCGTGTGCCCTACCACTTCAACTGGTAATTTTTCTGGTGTCCTGAACTATGTCTGCAGTGATTGATTCTCACTGAAATGCGTATTTTAATCCAGACTTTGGTACAGCACACCTACAGTCCTTGATTTTAGCTCTTACGGAGTAAAGTGGGGGTGGGAAACAGGGTCGCTGAAAGGAGAGAAGTCAGACCTGCTAGTTAAAATAGTGCTTTACACTGTCAAAACTGAACTGTGTGAAAGGGGGATGCTGTTGGGGCAAGAGCTTGCAAGAAACACAATGGAAACGTATGGAAAAGACAAAATCATCCAGACCAAAGAGGCACAGCTAAGGGAGTGTTTAGTCTGATGACAAAGTACATGCTCTGATATTAAATTCATGCTGAGGGACCAGAAGAGCTCATAGTCGAATTAAAAAGGTCCCGCTAGTTTTGTGTTACAGTATTCTCATAAAACAGAAGTGATCAAAACTCGGAAATGAGCTTCCTACTCAGATCAAAAGGGAAGTAGGATTAATTTTCTGCAGTGATGAATAGTAAGCTGTTATTAATTATTTAGTCTTGACTTCTGTTATTATTGCCCTGTTGTTCCATGACAAACAAGACTTGAAACAACTAGCAGCTTGATGAAAGCAGTTGATGAAATATCTGAAATAGATCCTTCTGCTGAAGCCCCAGCTTCTGAGAGAAGGATTTTCAGATCATGATGTAAATCTCTAAATATCAACTACATATTGTATAGACAGATTGGCATGCCCAGCTCTTACTCTACAACTCATAAATGTCAAAGTAACTTACTGCAAGGAAAGAGCAAGAATTGCTTAAAACAGGGTGGGGAGAGGCTCTGCTTATCATTGGTAGGTGGCTTCAAGCAGGAACTAGAAAGTTTAGAAATCTAAAGGGTCACAAAAATCAATGTTGAGTCAGTTGATGTGAATGTAAAACTTCTTTAAAACTTATCTGTGGTACATAGAGCTTGAAGGGAATGGGATTACACAGTTCATAGAGTTGATTTTATTTTGCTTTTTTTTTGTTGTTTATTTTTTTTATTACACTTCAGAGAAGTCTTCTGTGCATACACTTACCAACAAGAACAAACTAGCATCAGCTGCTTTTGTCCGCTACCTTTGGTGACTGGAAACCTAACTCCTTAACTCTTGAATTATCCAAATTGGGTACAAACTTACAATGCACTGGACGGACACTGGTCCACACTAATCAGAGTACAGCTAAGAGATGGAAAAGAACTCTCGTTAAGCTCTCGGAAGGCTTGAGGATACCTTATGATAGGAAGATGATGGTGAAGGCTTCAGGAATAAATTGGACAACCATGTCTGAATAAGGTGCCAAATGTTATGAGTTGCCATTGAATTTAACATGGCCATGAATTTTATGTCATCCTTCTGATTAGCAAACTGACTATCATCTTTCTTCATGCACAGTTAAACTTTGCCAAGGGCTTGAAGCACAGTTGTGTCCCATGTGTACGTCAAAGGCTAATGTAGCTGTCTCCAGTGAGCTGCTTCTCAGGCAGTCTGTTTTACTGTAAAGCAGCTGCACAAGTTCCTGGGGATACGGGGCTATGTTTCCTCCCTACCAAAGAAAGGACACTGCTCAGTTACAACAAAGTCTGTAAGGAATTCCTGTGCATGCAAGATAAATATGGATTCTGATCTGGTTTTGTTCAGCAGCAAGAGAAAACACAGCTGCAAAAAACAGAAGCAAGTTGAATGCTGTAAATACTGTAAAAATAAATATAGAATATTGATCAGTTCATGGGGTTCTTACTGTGCGACAGAATCACAGAATTGTTTGGGCTGGAAGGTCATCTCGTTCCAACCCCCCTGCCATGGGCAGGGACACCTTCCAGTAAAGCAGGTTGCTCAAAGCCCCATCAACCTGGTCTTGAAAACATCCAGTGTTGGGGTATCGGCAGCTTCCCTGGGCAACCTGTTCCAGTGTGTCACCGCCGTCACCGTGGAAGAACTTCTTCCTAATTTCTAGACTGAATCAACCCTCTTCCAGTTTGAAGCCATTACCTGTTACCCTGTCACTACCAGCCCTTGTAAAATGTCCCTACCCCAGATTTCTTGTAGATACTTGTAGATATCTTTCAGATACTGGGAGGCCCCAATAAGGTCTATGTGGAACCTTCTCCTCTCTAGGCTGACCAACCCCAACTCTCTGCCTGTCCTCACAGGAGAGGTTTTCCCGCCCTCTGACAATCTTTGTGACCTTTCTCTGGACCCACTCTAACAGGTCCACGTCTCTCTTGTACTGAGGGCTCCAGAGCTGAATGCAGCACTCCAGGTGAGGTCTCACTAGAACAGGGTAGGGGGGCAGAACTGCCTCCCTCAAGCTGCTGGCCATGCTTTTCTTGATGCAGCCCAGGACACGGTTGGCTTTCTGGGCTTCACTTGCACATTGCCAGCTCATGTTGGGCTTTTCATCAGCCAAGTAAGTCTTTCTCTTCAGGACTGCTCTCAATCCCCTCGTTGCCCACTCATTGTGCTTAACATGTTAACTTGATGACTGGTGGCTTGTGATGTGAAATTAATACTTCATGATTTGAAGCTTTAGAGCGTAATATATGTTTAGTGGGTAACTGATATCCCTGGACATTCTCTCTCTTTCAAACAAGAGGAGCAGTGCATCTGAAGCTGTACCATTTTCTGAAACAGCTGTAGCAAAAAGAAAAACTGGGCGTATTGCCCATGTCAAAGACACACAATCAGCTTGTGTTTAGCACTTGCCGGTGGATTTTGTACAGAATTGCGAAGGAGGAATCTTTCTTTGGGAAGCAAAGTCAAATTTTAAACTTACAAGGTCGAATTTGGTCCTGTAATTGTTCTAATCTGGCCTTTTCTGCATCTCAAAAGTGTGGCTATAAAGAATGCAAGTTAAGCCTCACAGACGAGCCTTTACAGTTTGGGCATGCAGCACAGTTGACCTCGGGCATCAACTACCGCAAAAAACGTTACCCTTCTCCGTAGGAGTTGTTGCGGCACCTGATAATGGTTGAATGACTGATAGGGTGTCCTTTTTTCTTTCCTTCCTCACGTAAGTATACTCTCAGCACAGATTGTGCAGAAAATTCCTGCAGATCTGGAAGTCTTGAGGACCTCCTCTGAATGCTGCAGTGTTTTAATTTGCACTTTCCAGACTGAGAGAGGAGTGTAGCAATGCCATGGACCAGATCATGTGTCCTTCTAGTGCTGTTAATAGCAATGTCCAGAGGTGGACAGGAACTAGTTATTTGAGCTATTCATTTGTATTTCTTTTCTGTAGCGTAAGGAAATACGTATGTTCTTCTATCAACTATTGCAACAGTGATTATGGAGTAATAGTTTACTTGATAAAATGTTTAAGTGAAATAATCCTGTACCAAAAAGAGTATTGTGAGCAGATAATCTGGCTGCTGCATTTATCCTGCACTGCAGGCCCACAGCAGAATTCTCTGATGAGCCTTGCAGTTGCAACGGGAAAGATTTAAATAAACACCACACCAGCCTGCCTGGGGGCTGCCTGTGCTCCTTGTTTGGTGCATAAACCTACTGAAGCACCTTGAGGTGCTGCGAGTTGAAAGTGTGTAGGTACTCCGAAGGTTTAAAACCTTCATGAATGTGAGCATTTTCCCAAGTATAGTTATGAATGGCCTCTAAAACGGGATGCTTGTGTTAGAAGGATGTTTTCATACGTTACAGTGGTTTGAGAGTACTGACTGGCATACGTGGGCAGGAGTGGGCACTCTTGAGGGTCAGTGTTGCTGATGAACGTGGTTTAACTTAGAAATGGACCGAGTCATATGAAGCGATAAATGGAGTAAATGACTCGTTAGCAAAAGTGCTCTTTGAATGCTTTGCCAGGAGAGTTATGGAAAGACCCTTTTCTAAAACCAACCAACCAACCAAAAAACCTCTTCAGTCCTGGTCCTGATTTCTTCATGGTTTGTTTCCTCTTTTCATTAAAATAAAACTTTATGGATCAACAACTGTCAAAATTGTAACCAAAAGGAAGTTTGGGCCGACTTTTTAACGACGCTACAGGCAGTTTGTAGCATAATAGTTTTGAGTATTTGTTTTGCTGGTCCTTAAGGTTGAAGGCAGTATCCTACATACAGCTTCTTAGCAGTTCACAAGCAACTATTAAAATGTTATAGGGTTTATGTGTATTCTAAGAGAAATACCTTAATAATGGTTCTTATGTTAAGTACTTACCAGAAGTGCTTATTTTATTAGGGATGATTAAGGTTAATGTTAAATCTTTTTTTTTTTTTTTTAAGGTTTACCTTTACTTGTGCAAAGAACAATTGCAAGAACTATAGTCCTTCAAGAAAGCATTGGTAAGGGTCGTTTTGGAGAAGTCTGGCGGGGGAAGTGGAGAGGAGAAGAAGTTGCTGTGAAGATCTTCTCCTCAAGAGAGGAACGCTCATGGTTTCGTGAAGCAGAAATTTATCAAACAGTTATGCTACGGCATGAAAACATTCTTGGATTTATAGCTGCAGACAACAAAGGTTAGTGATACTATGATTTCTTTTTGCTCGTTGTGTACCTGGTCTGAATGGATGGCAACTGGAGGGGAAAATAAAGTTGTGAGGATCCAATTAAGAGCAGCAGAAAATTGTTACTAAAGCATTTCAGGGTTTGGCAGGCTTTTCATAGGCTTTCATAGGAAAAAAAATCATTCCTTTTTCTGGAAAACATACCTTTTTAGGTAGAAAAAAAATGCATATTAAATGAAGTGTAACATCTACAAGCAAGTTAAAATACTGCCTGAGTTTGGTATCAAAAAGAAGATGCCTTATCCTATCAGCCCACGCATCTGCTGAATGCCTGTAGCTGTCCTTCTCTAATAGCCTGATAAGGTATCTGCGTGGGACTGAGAGATTGTGTCTAATCCTGTTGTCCTAATAAAAAGTAGGAGGTAGAGGATTAATATTTAAGGCTGAGATATGAGAAGTTAGTAATTTAGAAGTCCAGCTAGAAAAGAAATTGGAAAAAGAGAATTGTTTCTAGTGTTAAAAAAAACCCCTGTACCTGTTTCTTGAAGCTCTTCTGATAAACCTTTGTATTCACTAAGAGGAAAGTTTAACCATTTTTTCAATTTTATTTGTTGTGGGTTCAGTCAGGTGAAAGTTTCTTGGGTTTTCCTGCAGCTTTTCCCAATTTAAGAGATGATAATTTGGCACAACCAACAGAAATTTTTATTTTCTTACACTAAGTGGAGCTAAAATGTTATGTTGTTCTATTCAGCTATTTTAACCCGAAACTACATCTCTCGCCACAAATGGCCTTGGGCTTTTTTTGAGAAGGAAGCATTAAGGGAAAGTTCCGTCACCTTAAGGAGGAGTGAAGTATCCTCACACGTCCTGGATTCTTGGAGCTTTCAGTTTGGTGGGGAATTCCTAGAGGGTTTTAATGTAGTTTTAGTATATCTGCACATAGGGTTCTTGAATTAATTCTTTGAATTATCCCTAGATGAATTTCAGGTTTCCATCTCTATATAAATCTGTAGAATTGGAACAGTACCAAAGAGGTTGTGCAGAACACTTCCCTTCTCCGGGAAAGGGAGCTAACTTGCTCCTAACAGATGTTAGTGTAGCTTCTTAGCCTCTTTAAAGCTTGCAGAACTACAGCATGCCAGGCAACTTCTTCCTGCAGCTTAATAAGTTTGCCATTAGAAATGGTCTTATTTTCACGCCTAAAGCTGCACTGGCTATCAGTAGCACCTGCTAATTAATAATGAGAACTTGAGTTTGTTGTGATGGACATAGCGAGGCAGCTGGAGCCTGGGTTTAAAAGTAGTAGATCAGTTGCATTAGACATACATGAAAATCCATCCCTGCAGGAGCCTTAGGTACTATGTCATACTTAAAAGCACAAAGGATATATTGCAACACCTTAGCTATAACTTCTAACAAAATCTATCTGTAGCTAAGCATGCCAGTCTCCCATTTTGTCCTAAACCTATAGATAGCTTGTTGCAAAAATACACTTGACCACTGTGCAGAGGAGGTATGAGGAAGGATTCCTAAATTCGTGGGTTCCTAAAACAACTTCCTAGTTTCTGGCTCAGGTTTCAGATATAATAGGATGAAATTCCTTCTGACTTGGTCATCTTTAGGTTCCTTGCAATGCAATACAATGTGGGTTTGGGTTTTTTTTTTCTGGTTTCTATTGTTAGGATGCTGTACATACATATAAAAAAAAAATCTTCGGTTGACAGCTCATGCTGTTATTTGAGGATTTAGGGCAAGGCTCTTCTGTTTTCTTGAGAACTATTTGGTAATTGGTTTATGAAAAAACAGGTAAAGACATTTTTGCAAATGCTGCTGTTCTTGACTCTGTTTTCTAACAGTACTGCGGTCTGAGCAGACGTGGAAAGCTGGGTTAGTTTAACCCACCAATGCAGGATTCTCAGTATAGCCTTCTGCACTTCTCTCAGCAAGGAAATATGTACACACTATTTCTCTCTGGGTTAAGCATTCGGAAGTCCTAAATATTGGGCGAGGTCAACACTTAAACTCTTGTTTAGAATACTTCAGGGCACCTGTATCCCATTAAATGGGAGAACCATTATGGAGGTAGTTCTTCCAGTTCAGAAGGTGTGTTGTCATGGTACTCTGAAAGGAGCAAGTGTAACATGGCTTTAGAGACCATTGGCTTAAAAATGCCTATTAATAGTCTTTCATTGGAGATGCTGGTGCTAACTGATAAATGCTTATTAGGTGCCAGGAGCAAGATGCAGTTAGTTCCCAGCAATGACAGCTGTAAAGGGTTCACATCCATTTCTTACCGGGGCAGATTGTTTGTGCATTCAGGAGTTACTGTGTCCTGGCTGAAACAAAGTCATTAGACTGTCAGAACCTGCATGTCTGAGATGTTGCAAAGGTGGCTGCAGAAATGTAATAGCACAAGGAATTACTCGTGCAATCCCAGTTCAGTGCTTGCTGAAAGCTTCAGTGACACATAGAGAAGAATTCTCAGGAGTAGGCTCTTGTGTGTCCATTGGGTCTGCTGATGTAGTTGTGGTGTAAATGTGGGCCAGTGTCATGCTGCAATTCTTACTCCTGGTAAAGGCATTCATTAGTTCTCTCCTCTTAATGCAGCTGTATTTTTCACAACTGCTGGGGAATATCTGTCTGGACATTACAGCTATAAAATCAGGGGGGTGCCTTCAGGTAGAAGGGTTCATGTATAGACTAGAAAGTGTTTACAAGCGTGGACAGATCAGCTAAGTCAGTGAGATTCAGATTGGATGGTAGTCATAGTTTATGACTGAACTACTGTATTCACTCCATATTCTACTACACTGCTTAGACATTCCATGTGACTTAATGGCACATTCTCCTCCTCCTCCTCCTCCTCCTCTACTTCCTCACAGCTGTACGGTGTTCAGAAGGCTACAGCGGCAGGTCCAGTCCTTCTGCTTTCCCATCCCAGAATCTACTGGGAAATAGGCTCTGCTGTTAAGCCAGCCTGAGGGCTGAAAAGCAATGAATGAGTTTAATTGCAGTTATGTTCTGTCTGGCTAGCGTGTTTGTGTTCTGTTTGTTTACAGGAATATGTGTTAACTTTCAAATACTGCTAGGTCAGAGGAATTACCTTCTGGGCCACGTGTTGCCTTGTTTTGAACCACTTAAACGGGTAGTTTGGGTTTTGCGAGGGGTTTTTCTTTGTTGCCTTGCTAACCTAGGTACTTAATTGCAGAGTGTATCAGGGACTACAAATCTGCACTGTTGCAGTGGCAGCAACCTTCATTTACAGTACTAAAGCCCCCCCTGAATCAGCTGTCTGTATCCATAACTGTCTGTAGTCGTGTTACAAGTAAGGTGAATTCTTGCACTGCACAGTTTCAGGTAACTTTATGCTCTAAAATACTTTCGCCTCTCCATTCCTTCCTCTTAATTGAAAGCTGCACTTCCCTAGGTGAAAACTTTATGCAGTCAGACTCCCTTACGTGGCAAGTAAACCCCTAAGAATGTCAGGCAGTCTGCTGTGGAGAAATTAACAGAATTCCTTCCTCTTGAGAAAAGTAGTATTTGAGCCATTTATTCTTCTTAAAGGTCTGGCCTTACCCTGAGAAGAAGGAATTTGACTGGAAGATTTTGCTGACCTATACAACTCCATTGCTTTTCATCAGTTTAATCTGATGTTAATTACATCTCAGGGTGATAGTCAAGCTATTTCACTAACAAAATAGTCCTCTTCCAGCCACGGTCAGAAGTGTTTTCGCTGACATCTCCTTGAATATTTAATTTCTGCAAGTCTTCTAGTTATAGATCCCACCTGTATCTGATCTTTTCACTGCTCTTTTTTTTTCCTGTTAGTTTCTGTTACATTACCTGCATTCCAGAAAGGGCTAATGTACCCCAGTCTCTGCTTTGAAACACTTTATGACGTGACACTAGAGAACACATGCAATTAAACAGTTTCTGTAACTTCTTTTAAACGTTCAACTTGGAATGGTTCAAAACTTGCGTCAAGCAAGACGGTCCCATTTCAAAACCTAGTATTTGGTTTAAAAACAAGCGTGTGCAAAGTCCAAATTTTAGTTTTGCTAGTACCAATTTGAAAAAAAGCATTTTTCACTTCTGTGAATTCAATTTTAGTTGGAATTTGATTATATATTTAATAAAGCAGTTGTTATAGATTCCTTCCTTCAAGAGGCAGCTCGTTAAAGACGGATGTCGTGTGAACTTCACTAATGTTCTTCTTAAACTAATCAGCCTTCCACCAACAAATCTGAAAGCCGCTTTACTCAGAATTTTTCATATTTTGTTAGAACTGTGAAAGAAAAACCTTTTACTTGTGAGTGATTTTGATGGTCTAATATGTTCGTGTTTCTTGCAAACAGATTAAATAACTGTAATTAATCTCTTTAATAGGTTTGCAAGAACATATGTAAATTTGTAGTGGTTTTGAACATTGTGAAATTGCTTAAGATTCCTGATCGTGGTATGTATATGAACTAAATTAAGTTACCTTGTCATGGAAGGCTGTGCTGCTGTATGTAATTGCTACGGAGTGTAATTACTTGACAATACAAATCCTGTGATTGAAATCTTCATGGCAGATGCTGTTTACCGTGCAGCCGAAACTATTCAGGGTCAGGTTAATTACTTGGTAATGATTAACTATTGTCAACAGTACAACACGACTTCAGTTCATCGTAACATGTTCTGCTTAGATCACTAAATGTGTAGCTTGTCAAATACGGCACGGTGAAGAAAATGTAGTAGGTCCTAATAGCAGGACACTGGACTTACTACTGCATTTCAGCTTGTATGTAATGAATGTTATTAGCATAAGCTTGGACTTAACGGTACCCCATCTTAAAACCTGGTTGCAGGGCCACAGATCTGACGTACTGTAGGGAAAAATCATGGCTCCTTTCACAATGGATAGTAAGCCCACCTTTATATTTTCTTCTGTGGAAGGAAGGTAAAAACAGACTGAATATCAAAGCTCGCAGGTAATAAGTAAGATAAACCAGAAGTAGACGGGTCTATAATCAGCAGCATAATCTCTGGTGGGCACCTAGAGTTAAAAGGGGAAAAACTGCAAAAACACTATCATCTTGATTCAGAGCAAAGATAGCTCTTCAGAAACAGTGTCATCTCTAAAGGATCTGTTCAAACACCGGAGGTCTGTTAGACTACTTAAAATTAGTTTACTAATTTCCCTGCTTAATGTTGTCTAGTTCAGACAGCTCAGCAGGTGTCTAACCCCGCTCATAAGGAACAGAAGAAATCAAAGATGGGATCAAGCAGCGAGTGTCTGTAGTGTTAATGCCTAGGAGAGGCAATGCAGGGTCATAACTGTTGCAGCAGTAGAATAAAACCGAGTGAAGAGAATATTCTCAACTGATTAAGCTAGTTTAGTTTGAGCTTCTACATCTTTTTGGAGCTCTTTGTGTTTGAGAGCACCTTTTATGAGCCTGTGAACACACAGCTCTTTGTAGTGATTCTGTAGAACTGGTTCAGTGAACCTGGTGCTGTTGGATTGACTTTTCAAAGGCTGTAATTCTCTTTGGAAAAAAGTCATCATATGCTGAGTTCTACGAGTTTACTCTTGGATATGCAAAGCAGCAAAAGAAGCAGCTGTCCTAACTACAAAATAATTGCAGGTACTTGTAAATATAGATCTTAATTTTATTTTTTTTTCCCCTTTTTAAAAACCCAAAGCTTAGGAGTCACTTCTGTGGCCATATTATAAGAAGCATCCCACTGCAGTATCAGCTTTCTACCAGTCTTTTACAGATTAGAGCATTTGATTGCTTTCTTTTGCCTTTTTAAATTAAACTTAGTTGAGGCTCTTCTGAGAATTGTTCGAATGTAGATGAGACTTTAATTTCCCTACTTTGAAGCATTTGGTGGCTTTTTAGTTAGTTTTTTTGAAATTATTTTTTAATGGCATCCCTGGCCTCCCTAGGAACATTCAAGTAGAAGGGATGCTTGAAAGTTTTTTCCACCTCTACTCAAGTGCTTATTTAAAGATACCATTTACTGGATAACTAGCCTTTTAGAAGATGACTACAAAAGTAGCTAGCTATTAAACCACTTCAGATCTGCAACATGAGAGTTGCTTTTTGTGAGAAAACAAAATTGGAAAACCTGTTTGGAAAACCAGTTTGGTGACAAGATTGTTCTTTGCTGAGTCTATTTCTATGGCTTAGGTAAAAAAACCCTTTTGCTCCCCTCTTGATTTGAATTCCTTTAATAGTCTTCTCTCCGTGGCTTAAATTTCAAGGTATTTTGTGTTCACTAGTTTAATAATGTGAACAATTTGGTTCTTCTGTCATTTGTATGCCTTGGGATATCTGCAAATGTATTATGGCCTGTCTTGTTCTTCATAGTTCAGTGAAAAATCACACAGCAAATTGGTTTTCTCATAATCGGTGTGTTCCATTCTCTTCACCCTTGTGCCTCCTGGAAGCCTCAGTTTTGGCCAGCAACTTAGAGGTGGGATTTGACTTTGGTTTTGAAGCAGTGTGTCCAATTGCTGCGTGCAAGCTTCTGCTCCAGGAGGAAAAATGCACCAGCTGCTGGTAACTGTGGAAATAGTCTCCCAGGCTGGGGCCAGATAGGTTATGGGAAAACTGAAGGAGTTATGGGGCAAACCTTGAAAGACATATTGGGTGTTTTCTGAGTAGCCTGGTCAATATCGTGTTAGACCGACAGCAACAGCCGTAGTTTTGCCTCACGCATTCGGCAGTGTTTTCCCCAAGCAGACAGGACGGGAGAAGGCAGGGCCTGGCTAATACCCTGAACAGTTCACCTCGGGATCATAGTGACATCGGTTTCTATGGTTTGTCTTCTAGCTGTTCAGGAAGCCTTGCGTGGTAATCTCAGCCCTTAGGCATTGAAATGTTACAGGAGTAGAAGTGAGGATTTAAGAATCTAATTGGCTGAGGTTACTTGCAAAACAATTTGTACTTCACAAGCATTGTATAAAAGTGGCGTGTATGGGTCGTTTGCTTTTTATGTGTACGTGTATACTTGGTGTTCATGCCGGTGTTGTTTTGCAGACAATGGTACGTGGACTCAGCTGTGGTTGGTGTCAGACTATCATGAGCACGGATCACTCTTTGATTACCTGAACAGATATACAGTAACAGTGGAAGGAATGATAAAACTAGCTTTGTCCACTGCCAGTGGTCTTGCTCATCTTCACATGGAAATTGTTGGCACACAAGGTAATCTTAGTAATATTCAGGCTGTCATATGGATAATACTGGATTTTTTTACAAATATGTAGCTCTCCCTGCTATAATTCATTACTTAGTTAGAACATTCAACCTCTGAAGTGTGTAGTGGCTTTGCTACCTTTATGTGACAAGGCAGCCGAACCCTGCACCGATAACTAAGTTAGTCCCTTGTGGAGCTGAGTCAATTGAAAAATGTCTGTTTGGAACTTGTGAGAATTTCAGATCTAATAAAACTTCTAAATTTGCAAGGGTTTTTTTACCTTTTTATGGTATATCCAGGTTTTGTGATGTAGCAATCCTTCCTACAAAACACCTATTAAAAGGCACTAAATGATGGTGCCTGTAGTATCTTCTGAACTTGGATTTGAGGCAGCACTATGGGTCTATTTTTAGAGATAATAGAAACATTTTTGTGGCAAGTATGATGTGTATGCAATAAATACTTGAAGGAAGAGGCAAAGGAAGGATCAGTAGAGTGGAGTAATACAGTAGGCATTTAAGGCACATTCCTGGACAGCCAACCAGTCCACAAGGAATGATTTTTAGGCATTAATCTCAAAGCACGTAAAGCAGCAGAACTGGAAGAAATTCTCTTAACTTCCAACAAAATCTGCAGCAGGCTTAGAATAATAGCAATTATACTTTTTACGCATGTTGTTTTTCTCTCCCCACCCACCCCCCTCCCCCTTACAGGCAAACCAGCAATTGCTCACAGAGATTTGAAATCAAAAAATATATTGGTAAAAAAGAATGGAACGTGCTGCATTGCAGACCTGGGATTGGCAGTTAGGCATGACTCAGCTACAGACACAATTGATATCGCCCCAAACCACAGAGTGGGAACAAAAAGGTAAAATCACTGAGATGTCACGTGACTTCTGTAATAAAATGCTTTGATTTTTATTGTCCTGTATATAAGACTTCTGTGGGTACAAATACAAGCAGCAGGAAAATGTAAGTAAGGGCAGGCAGAGTTCCTAGGCACTTCACTGACAGCTGATAATTTAGACAGTAGGTGCTTAAAAAGCATGCTTAATCTTGGCATCTATTACTATCACGTGTGAAATACCAAAAACTTGCTAAATATATTGTAGGGCATAAGCATATATTCAAATAATGAGGAGACTTCGTGAATGACAGTTTCAGAAACTTCACGACTGTATCTGTATTCTTTTTGCCTTGCCCTGCATGGAAATGTTGCTTGCAGCCCAGTCTGGAGTGTAAGACAGGATATTGACAGTGAAAGTGAAAATGGGGAGTTTTTTCAGTGTGAAGCCTATGTGGTCGAAGATAGGTGCAGAGTGTTGGACACGGGCATTCCATGGGATCATATTTTTGAGAGAAATACAAGAACTTAAAACAGCGGTCATCTCTGTCACCTAATATGTCACCATAAACAGAATGATCAGTGGATGAGTGAGTATACTCACTGTCTTCTAAAGGCCTACTTCTGCATTTCACAGAATGTTAGGGGTTGGAAGGGACCTCAGAAGATCATCTAGTCCAACCCCCCTGCCAGAGCAGGAAATATATATTTGGAAATATACACTGGAAATTTGGAAGTATATTTTTTCTTGTCCTCGAACTCAGAATCATTTAACTCTGTCAACACAAGTGCAGTTAAACTTATTAGCTGTAATGTATCATTGCTGAACCTTCAGACAATAACAACTGGAAGCTGTTCTGAAGAGAAAATGAATTTCCTTTAGTAAACTGTGCAGCTGTACAGAGGTAGCAGCACTAACAGTGAATGAACCACAGCACCAACTTGCGCAACGTGGGCAACTTTTTGTCCTGTTGATACCTGTAGGTTCAGCGGTATATGTCAAACTGAAGTCAGTATGCCTGCCCACTGCTTCACGGCTGAACGTGATCAACTTCAGCATAAGCCCTAGCAGTGGTGGGGAAAATTCAGTCTGCATACATTAAAAAAAAAGTCTATATCTCTTTCATGAGTGATTACAGAGGAAAGGTGGGGTGTGATTGGGGTTTTACAATGAACTAGGATGCCCCTTTAGCTGTGGCTTTTTGGAAGGGGAAAAAAAAAAAGCCTCAGTGAACAAAAGCTTTTAAAACATGTACTGAAAACTTAATTTACTGACAGTCATATCACTGAAATTGCTTTGTTGAAAAGCTCTGCTGTACTAGTCTTTTGCCAACTTTAAAAATACCACACAAATGTTCAGACGAGATTTATTTTCTGAACTACTAAGAGATTACAAAGTACTGGGCATTATTCTCAAAGTCTACAGTCATCATTGGTAGTAAAACAGCACACTGCTTTGGAATTTGTCATTGCAAACTTCGGTGTGTCCTGCTCACAGCTATCACTGAATACATTCTACTCTGCCTACATGCAAATAAGTGATGTGCAAATCAGTTACTTTCTTTAGGCCTGTCTTCAGAGAGCATTTTTTTTTCAGCTGTCTGTAGATCCCCCTTAAAAGATCTCTTCTTGCATAGATGCTGTTAAATTGTTTGCTCATCTGCCTTACGCTTCTTCACAAGAGTAAAGCTGTAGTAGCTCTCCTGCTGCAGTGGGCAGCAGTAGGACTGTTTCCCCACTTTAAAGACGTTAGTCACCTCTTCCTCTCTGAAAACTGTTCATTCTCATAAAAGGCTTGGTCCCCTCTTCCTCCCTCTTATGCGTTCTTAGGTAAGTAGCTCTGCATCTCTGATTAATTTTTCATAATAAAGTTCAGATCTTACCTCTCTAGTGACAGTTTTAACTCCTGTTGATTGCCACTGCTAGTGGTACTTCTGTGCATGGAAGGCGAGTGTAAGTTCAGGAAGATTCGACTGAATTTATATTTTTCTGCTGACTGTCTGTTGTAAAAATGTGTGGTCTAGGGAGCAAGCGAGACTAACTTTCGGGTGAGTGATCTAGGTGCTGAGTCAGACTGATGATCCTTCTCTGACTGAATGAATCTTTATTTCTTTTCTGTTCAGAGACTTAGCTTTACCAGAGGATGTGAACTGTGTGCTTTCACAGCTCTGCCTTCAGCGTAAAGCAGGGAATGTGAGTTTTAAACTGAGAAGGAAATAGAATCCCTTTGTCGCTCCCCGAGGCAAGTAAAACATAAATAAATAAAACAAAAAATCTTTTTTTGAGAAGTGTGGCCAAGCTGTTAGTTTTGGTAGTTGAAATAGGCTGTGTTTGAAAATAATTTTGGCTGTGAATTCCACCTTAACATGAGTGCTTTTCTGAAGTTTGCCTAAATCCAATGCTAGCTGTGCTTGTGGAGAACAGGCTCGGTCCAAATGTCGAGTATGGGTCCTGTTTGATCACACCAAGATCCCTCTATCTTAGACAAGAAATTTAGGCAACTAATACAGAGCTTTTGGACTAAAAAGGGGGGGGGGGGAAGAGGTCAATGAGCACCCAAAGTATGGCAAGGCCATGCTTAACATAACTTGTAAACTTCACTGTAGACTTATTCTTTTGTTCTCGGAGGATATCGAGCTGCATACCTTGTTCAGAAGGCCAAAAATAGTCTGTGTAGTGTGGTTCACTGCAGACCCGTTTCTGACAAGCAGTGCATTTCCAGTATGTAAGCTGAGGAGGAGATGCATGTTTTTCTCCCTTTTGTCTGATGGCCGTGAAACGGCTGATCTGCTAACCGCTCTAGATGACCTACTTGCCTTTCGCCTCTCTTGTTCCAGCAATAATCTCTCAGACTTTTTGAGCAGTCAGTCACCATTCTGTGTTATGGAAGCCAAAGCCAATCTAAATGCATTGATGGAGGATCATGGTAAGAGGTCAATTTGCCAATAAATTCCATGGAAGTCACATTGGGAGGGGGGGCATTTTTTTCTTTGGAGGGTATGAATTCAGCTTCATTGCTGCATTCAGGCTTTACGGTGTTTCCTGTTAAAACCCTTGTCCTAAGAATGGTTTACAGAAACTGAGACAATCTTCTTTACTGCTTGTGTAAGTGACTCTGGCTGACAGTCGTGCAACATGGTTGGTGTTCTTGGTTTGGCTCTCTCTCTCTTCTCATCCCCATGTGATCTTAAGATAGACCAAATAAATAGTCTTCCTTCCAGACCCAAAGCTGATCGGTATACCGTCAAGTACATGAAGTAGCCTAAGAAGATTATCCAATAATGCAAAATCCTTGGAGAGCATTAAACCACACATCACAGTCTTGCATTCTTGATTAAAAAGTTTTTAATGCAGTGGCCCAGAATAAATTGAGCCTTGTTGATATCAGAGATCGTGACACGTAAACTTAAGGCTCTGCTTCCATTCAATAAATACTGTCAAAGTAAACCTTACATTCCATTTTAGACAGTTGTCTGCTGCTCGTGTTGTGTTCATCACTTGTGGGGTATTTATATGCCTGTAGCATGCGTAGGAGAACTCTTGTGTCAGCAACCTTGTTGAAGTTCTGGACTACTGGTTGTATTTTTGCTGTTCTGTTGGTAGCCCTTGCTCCTTGTATGTGTGTCATTTTCATAAGACACGGTAGTGCTGAGAGAGTTCTGAAAGGTCTTGCAGTCCTGAGATTTAAGTAGTGTGTCTTGTATTCTGCCTACTGTCCCTGGTATTAGGAAAAGAAAATCCTCCTATGTTGATGAAATGAAGTTGTCTGTAGGTTTCTGTGGCTGGTACAGAGGTGGAGCTATTGCCTGACCCTGTATTCCGCTCAAGTAATCCCTGCATGTTCGTTGGGTTTTTTTTTTTTAACCGGTTAACTGTGCTCTCCAAAGCCCTTGTGTCATTGTTTGCCTGCTTCATTAGTATGTCAGCTTGAGACTGATGGGAAGTGATGTGAAGAAAGGCACTGAACTCTGCTGAACATTACAGCCTGGCTTCAGCTGCCAGAGCTATACCAGATGGAGAGCAATACTGCCACTGATGTTTACCAAGCAAATACCATTCATTCTTTCTAGCAGCCAGTGGGGATGCTGCTGTCACATAGGATTTACTATTAAAACAGTTAAAGCCTGGCACGGTTTACGATGGGACTTACAGGCTGTATGATGATGAACCAGTTACTGCAATGGTAGGGAGCCTTTGTTCTCACGGAATCTGTAACAGTGCTGCTCTCTTAACCAGCCCTTTGTGCCTGTTCCCTCTCGAGGCTTGCTAGGGGATGTTTTAAGTGGCTGCAGATTCTGGGAGCTGGGGCTTCCCCCTGCCTAGACTCGGCAGCCCAGGCCCTTGTGTCCAACGGGCTTGGGATTTTTGCCCAAATCTTACTTGGGATTCAACCAGTAGTGAGGCTGGGCATACACAGACACGTGCAGTACAGACAGGGCTGATTACACAGATTGCCGCACACCATTGTGCAGTCTTCAACACCCACAGAAAACACTGTCAGAACCTCTATAAAATGTAAGTATAGACAGTACAGTCTCCTTCCTTCTCTTCAGCTGACCAGGATTAAACTTCATTAAACCCCCTCCCTTCTGTAGCCTTGCAAGCCTACGAATGTTTATAAATCCCTCACTCTTGGTGTGTCTCATGCCCTCCTCTGTGCTCCACAGGTCTCTACTCAGCAGCCAGGCAATGCACAGTAGCAAACAGTTGCATGTGCCCATATGTGTGCCTATGTGCATGGGTTCCCTTGAACAGCAGCACAGGCCCTCCCATTGTCAAACATCCCTGCCTGGGCTATCAGTTTGGTGGCTAGACCAGTTTGAAGTCTGCTAGTAAATTATACCTGTGCACACCTCCCGTGCATACCGGGTTTGAGGAAATACAAACCTTTTAGCCCGCCCTCGCAGCTGGCACCCAGGCATACAGACCCTGTGACTTGTGATGCCTACTGCAGTTGCTGGTGCTGAGAGGCCCTTACTCTGCTTCTCTCATCCCAGTTCTCAGCTGTAGCTGGTACCTGTAAGCATGTGACTGTGAAGCCTGTGACCCATGGTCCAACTTCAGTGGCTGAAGCAGTGATCCTCATTTGCTCCAGTCGTGGGCGTCAGGTCTGCCATGTCCGCTGTCTGACTGCAGTTGCTGGCTGTGAATATTCATGGTGGTCCCCCCCACAGTAGCTCTAGATATGTGCTTCTAAGACCTGTGGACATGTGCCCCTAGGATCTGCAGTTCCAATTCCAGCTGCTGATGCTGAGACCCAACTTCCTTCCAGCTGCTGGAACCCCAGACAAGAAGGGTAACTTCATCCCTGGTCTGACTCTAGTTGGTTCCCCTAAATTCACACATGCCTGCTTGGGGTTGCTGGCCTGTAGCCCTGAAAGCACATGTGCATGTGGGGTTGAGAGTCAGATTGTATGGAAGGACGGAGGTTTAATAAGAAGGTAGGATGTGCTGCAGTGAGTAGGCACAGGGCTTGGTCGCGCAAGCGTAGTGACTGGCAACTCTTTATGGAACCACGCCTTTGATATCCTTTTCTCTCTGTTGTCCCACTTCCGTTCCAGTTACCTTGGTCCTAAATGTTTTTCCATCCCTGTAAGTGTTCAAGGCCAGGCTGGACAGGTCTTTGAGCGACCTGGTCCAGTGGAAGGTGTCTGTGTCAGGGGAGTTGGATCTAAGTGATCATTAGGGTGCCTTCCAACCCAAACCATTCTAGAATCCTGGATAAGCATTGCATAGTCAGAATGCTTCCCTTGAATAGTCCTGGTGTTCCTCTTGCTCCCCAGCTGCAACATCGAGACTGGCCCTCTGTAAAGCTATGCCTGGAGTTTCTTAATAACCCATCAATTAGCAAGGAGACTTGTGGTCTTTGTCACTGCCTGTTATCCTGTGTCTGTCAGGTTTATGGCTCTACTCGTTCATCGTTTCGCATTTTACGTATTCCCCCAATTCTTTCCTTGTTCCGCTGAGTTTACTTACGCCCTCTACTCTGAAAGGTCCCCGATTGGATAACCTTAATGAGACAGATTTTTCTTTGCTTCCTTTTCCACATAAATATTTAAATTTGATTTTTCACATGCTCAGTAGCACTGAACTTTCTCTACAGGAAGTATTTATGAAATTAAACGTTTTCTCTTTTTTTTTTTTTTTTTCTTATTGCAAATAGGTACATGGCACCTGAAGTTCTAGATGATTCCATAAATATGAAACATTTTGAGTCATTCAAACGAGCAGACATCTATGCAATGGGATTAGTGTTTTGGGAGATAGCTCGGCGATGCTCAATCGGTGGTACGTGGCAACCTTTACAAAATTGGACGTGCTAAGGAATTAGAAGTAGCTTAAAGAACCCGAATAAGTTTGAGTAAACAGTTTTGCTCTAAAAATGGTGCAAGGTAATAGCCTGTATGTCTTAGCCTTTCTAACTTTAATCCTGTACATGATGGCTGGGTTTTGCAACCTCTTTGTAAACTGATGAACTGCAGCTGCTGAAAAGAATAGGAAATGTAGGGGGGGGAGAAAAAGGTGTCCCTGAGAGCAAGGGGCAAACGCCACATGTAAGGGCTAGTTATGATGCGTTCAGGTGACATCCGTGTCATGCTTTTATAAGTCGTACACTTCCCAGAAGCGTGTCTTCAGCGTAACATATGAAAGAGTTGGTATGGCTTCCATCTTTCTTTTGATTTTGAAATTCATGTATTTGGAAAAATTCTTCAGGGGTAACGTAAACAACTTTTAATTTATCTTTCAGTCATCGTAATGTAATTTTAAAAAATGAAAACCAACTAAGAAAATGGAAGAGTACTGATAAGGAATAAAGAACGTGTAATTTAGCGTTAGCTAAAATAAAGCTATTTTCAACCTGTTACAGGAATCCACGAAGATTACCAGTTACCGTACTATGACCTCGTTCCTTCAGACCCTTCTGTTGAAGAAATGAGGAAAGTTGTGTGTGAGCAGAAGTTAAGGCCCAATATTCCAAACAGATGGCAGAGCTGTGAGGTATTGACTAACCTTGCTAGAGCTGCTGTAATGACAGTAGAGCTGTTACTGATTTCAGTACCTTAAAAGTTGTGCTTGATGCTGAAGGGAGAAGGGCTGTTGCTAGTAGAACTTAATTTCATTCAGGTAATTGTGGCTTTGTTGAACGTCGTTGATCCTTGGTTATACATTAACATTTAATGTAATTTCACAAAAACGCCTAACAAACTCCATGTGGAGCATTCTAGGATCCCTTCCTACGAAGGACAGGTGACACTAGTGTAAATTAAAGGTAGTTGGAGTTCTATAGGAAGCATCACTGCAAATAAACTGCAACTGGGGATTGTACTGCATCTGGTGGGTATTGAGCTGGCTTTCTCCATAGCCTGTACGGTGCAGCGGTGTGGATTTGTGGGCAGAACAGGGTGATAGCACGCCCGTGTCTTAGCTGTTGCTGAGCGGTGCCTGCACAGCTTCGGGGCTTTCTCCATTTCTCCTCGGCCCCTGCTACTGCGGAGTAGGCTGTGGGTGGGCAAAAGGCTCAGAGGGAATGCAGCTGGGGCAGATGACCCAAATTGATCAGAGGGATATTCCATGCTATGCGAAGTCACGCTTGGCAATAAAACTGGGCGAGGGGGGAGTTTTCTACATGTTGCTGTTGCTGGGGGGACTGTCTGGGAATCAGTTGGATGATGTAAGCAATTGAGTTTTTTATCACTTGATTTTTGTTTTGTTTGTTTGTTTTTCTCCCTGTCTTTATCTCAGCCCACAACTGTTCTCACTTTCTGCCATCTAGATTCTCTTCCCCATCCTACTGGGGGGCGGAGAGAACAAGTAGCTGTGTGGGGCTTTGCTGCCTCCTAGGGTTAACCCACAGCAGGGATAGTGAAGCTACATGAGCTAACCAAGTCTGTGCCAGTTGGTTTGTAACTAGGCTGATTATCTCTCTCAAGAAATGGACTCGACAGCGTCAGCTGGAACACCGTTAGCACAGCAGTACTGCTTGTGGGGACACAAATGGTATCTTCAGCAGTGCTGTGCTGCCTCACGTGAACGCTCGCTTGGAGCTAACTCAGCCAGGAGCTAACTCCTTCACCACTATCATCGAGTGGTAAAGGAATGGCCTCTGCTAGACTGGCCGCAGTAGTAAATACCTCTAAGGAATTTTCATCTAAAACTATGATGGCTCTAGTACGTCTTTGTTCATCTTTCAGAGGAGACACCAGTTACTAGGGGGCATGTAGTGACAGCTCCTGCCCATGCCTCTGCAGAAGTGCTTACCTGGTACTGGGTGAGTTCTGTCCGCTGGTAGTCACTGCCCAGGCAGGAGTATGCACAGCAGTGATCTCTTGCCTTTCTGGGCAGCTTTGTTCATTCTGCTGGCTCTAGGAGCCCAACAAGGGCTAGAACAAATCATTTTTGACTCAGAGCTTATGAGAATAGCTGCAGCAGGCTACAGAAAGAGTACAACATCGATGAGATATGATGTACTTTAGATGGAAGAGGGAACTGGATTGCGACACGTGAAATGAATACGTGGGTGAAGGCCTGAGATAGGAAAACTCGTGAGAGAAGGGCACGAACGATATGCACGAACAGACTGTAGAGTCATTTTTTTTGAATGCTGCCATTCCAGTTCTGCAAACTTACTCAGCAGCTCAGTGTCATAAAGCTTAGACTGGACGGTCTTGAAATGTAGAGCTATTACTTTATTTCATTTTTAGTTTTTATGTTGTTCGCATCGTTACTTGTGTGGTAGCACTCAGAGGTTTCAAAGAACGGCTGTTGGAAGGATAAATTGACTCCAGAAGTGCACAGAGTTAGTAGAGAGCATCAATTTGAAGAAGACGGCTGCTAAGCTTCTGAATTTCTGTACCCTGCACTCCTTAACCGGAGGGGTATTAAGAGTGTATTTGTGTCCGATGAGAAAATTCAGAAGAGTTACAGACCAGCTACTAATGTTTAATTAAAATATTTTTTTTTATTGCGGCTGAAATTCTAGTGAAAAAAAATAATAGTTCTGCTCTACAGTATTTTAACAAATGGCCTTTTTTGTAAATGAAGTAGGAATTGAAGGATTTTATGTAACGCGTAATGAACACATTCCATGCAGCCACAGCACTGGTAATAGGCTTCAGATACGCATAATGATGCTAAGGCGAAACAGAGGTTAACATGGGACACGTTGGAACAGCAGTACCTCTAATTACTTGTCTTTCCTTTGCAGGCGTTACGAGTAATGGCAAAAATCATGCGGGAGTGCTGGTACGCCAACGGAGCCGCTAGGCTGACCGCTTTGCGCATTAAGAAAACCTTATCGCAACTGAGTCAACAGGAGGGGATAAAGATGTAATCCCGGATTCGCTACTGAAGGATACTGTAAAAATCCATATCTGCACCAGAGTGGCTTGTTAAGAAGGTTAATTGTTCTACCTCACTGAGGGAACAGAAGGATATTGCTGCCTTTTAGTACTTCATAGGAACATCACTTATTAGGATTTTCGTGGACGTGCTAAACAGTTGTGTTGGGTCTTTCTGTGCACTATGATCCCAGGTTACTTACAAAACATTGTGTAGTCTAGTTTTATTAATCTGTGGGGGGGGGTTATTTGGAAAGTTGACAGCTGGTCTTAACCTCTAGTTAACTGTGCTAAAAACAGGAGGCCAGTTTTCAAATGGAACCGGTTGGCTGTACTGTTCTGTAGTGCATTGATGGCTCTCTAAGCAACTTTATTCCTGGCTGGTACATTGACTACTCTGAACCACCGTCACAGTTATGATTCAGATTGTGAATGTACTGCTGGACTGTACTTTGCTAGCTATTAAGTAGTGCATCTTTTGGACTTTTACCTTGATTTACAAATTGACCTCATTCAGTTATTGGAACATAAGTTATGCAACTATATTTTATACATGATTACTGGGGTTTCTTTCCACTGTTGAGAACATTACATTGCCTTGAAAACAGATTGTATTATACCCGTAAGTGCCGCTTTTGAGTCTTCTAATGCAAAACAGTAGGAGCGTGCAAAGCCTACGGTACTTTTGGTTTCAAAAAGTCAACTATTCCGTTGCCTGGCTAAGATCTAATCCACACTCACTTCAGCAAGTGAATATATAATTGGTGGAATACCTTTAATTTTACCAAAACCTGACTCTAAACCACTGTAGGAGTTCTAAATAATGTCAGCTAGTTAACTCACTGTCATATTTTGTATTGTCACCGTAAGTCGTAATTGTAAAATTGTATTTTTTTTTAATTGTGGTACTTCTAAAATGCTCGAAGTACTATTCTACTTCAGAAAAGTAGCAAGACGAGACGTTCTTAAGGGAGATCTTGCTTCTTTAAATCAAATATGGAAGGCATATTTTCTGTGCAGTTCGGCAGAGTCTTAAGGCTCGAAGAACAATATTTGCAATCAAACAAGGATTAAGTGCACCTCTAATTAGGGAGAAGTTATTTGAGCTTTTGTACTAGAAAGTTCAAAGCTGCTTATAGGTTTTATGTGCATATATTTTGTGTGTGCCTCATACACAGAAAGTGGTGAGCTACAGAAGGTGGTGAGATGCAGGATACAAATACCAGAGGGTTCCAGCAACCCTCTTCGTAGTTACAAGAACAAAGCCCGTGCTGGCTTGTGTTGTCATAAGAACACAGAAGAATATGCATGGCTTTAGTCAAGATTTGCCTGACGTTTTAAGGGTATCGCAGGATTTTTCACAAATGTGTTTAGAAATTGAATTGCTTCCTGTTCAGATGTCCAAATTCTGGAGGGCATTAGGTGAATTCATGTGGAAAGCCCTCTTTGAAAAACTGCCGTTGACAAGATTGGGGTTTTTTTTTTTTTAATTGCAGTTTTAGGAAGAGTCTGGTTGACCTTTGTTTTCATTAATGCCCAAAACACTCGATAGTATTTCAGGATGGAAATGTGCCTGGTAATTAATTCACCACCTAACCTCCTACTCTCCAGAACACACCAGTATCCCTCCTACTATGCAACACGGAGCAACCCCAGCGCTGCTTCCTCTTCGTTCTTCAGCATTTAGTCCGCGGAGAGTTTTTCACAAAGCTAGTAGCAGTGCCAAGGTGGTTGCTAACAGAAGCACAGTCAGGTTTGTGCTCTGTGGTCTCTGATACATGGTAGTTAAAGCAGTAAGTGGATGTGTCCTACTAAGAAGAGTCTCCGTGGTGCTAGAAGACAGCCAAGATAAGCCTGGAGCACCTCGCTGGCTCTTGCCTGTTTCCAAATTCTTAGGGCTTACTTTGAGAGAGGTTTAAATGATGTGAGAATTACAGACCTCTAGAGGTTGAACTGCAAATACTGAAATGCTTTATTCAGAGACCTTTATGATGAGCTTGCTCCTGCTCGAAGATGGTATCCAGGAGGAAAGGAGAGAGGAAACACCTGGGTTTAAACATACGTAAGCATGACAGCTGTACGTATGTTTGGCATTATCTGACTAGTCAGGCGTACGTGCTTCAGGCCTCTCAGCAAAGCTGGATCAAAACTGACTTCACGCGGGCCGTTTAAATAAATCAGGCCTTTGTGCAAACGGACAGCTGTGCACCACAGAGGTTTTAAATTATGGCTGTTCGAAACAGGATCGAATATAAGTAAATCCCCAAGCCTAGCACTTTGGCATGCCTCTCTAGTATCTGGACAAGTGTTTAAAGAAAACAGGTCTGTATCAGAGTAGATTTTACTGTATCTAACACATACTCCTTTCAAAGGCTTCCTATTTAAACAGTTTGTTCACTTACGGAAACGCTGAGGTTTTCATAGGTGTAACTGGATAGATGCAAGTGATACAGAGCGTCCTTCGGAATCACCAGGCTACTGGCGTGCCTCAGATCTTTGTAGTAGCTTTGATGGTAACGTGAGAGAGCTTCCAACAGCATTCATCAAATTATTTCATTAGCGGCTTTTTTAATCACCTATGAAGCCTTGTCACCATAATACTTAAGTTTCCTAAACTACAGGGAGCATTTAAAAGAGAATCTATGGCAACTGAACAGCACCGTGGCACGCAGGTTCCTTAGCCAGCTCTGCAGCAGCTCGTTGCATCTCTCTCATCTCGGTCGCCTGAATGGCTAGCAACTCTTCTTACATCAGTCTGATTTTTTTCTTTCTTTCTTTATAATAAACTTTCAACAACAAAGCACAGGTAGGATGCTTGAAATGGTGTGTGACCTTAGGAGGTTATCCGGGGACAACTTTATTATTCCCATTGGAATGCAGAACAGGGAAATTGCGAATAGAGCTATATGTATCCTCACTTCTGACACCACAACTTCCAGCTTTGTTCTTCTTTTCCATATGTAAACCGAACACCTTTTAGAAAGGCTGTGTCTGTATATATTACGTATCTCGTTACCTGTGTAAGATCATATCTTATCTATATGGACACAGGTATACATAAGTATTTTTTAAATTAAGATTGTAATATTACCAGATCTGCTCTTGGAAATCCAGGGGGACCAAACTATTTTAGCATTCAAAATATTAATTTTGTATCATTTCAAGTATATACCAAAACAATATCTGATGAATACTGATGCAAATGTTTATTGTAAATAATGCATACATTTTACATTCACTTCAGTTTTGTGAATTTGATCAGTTTGACGTTGTAGTAGCGTTGAAGCCTCAGAGGGGTTGACAGACTTGTGACCGGGTGGCTATAGCCAAGGAGGATAAGCACTGGAAATGGTCCGATGCTGAAAAGCCTGAAGTGGTGTTTTTCTGAATGCTGGAATTCTTCATGGACCTTCCAACTGTAAAAGATGGAATTCTGGGATGTTTCTCAAGCTGACTTTCCAAGTACGACACACTGTCACCCTCAACTGGTTCCACTTGTAATCCTAAGAAAGACTTTGTACATAGGTGAAGGTGCTGGGATTGACTGTACGGGGACAGGACGGTGTCAAATGAAATAAGAGGCGATTTTATTTTTTCCAGTAATGGTTCCGTGTGTGATTGCCATGAAATTCACCTTTTAGTTAGTTCTTCGTTTCTGTTGTGCCATTGAAACCATCGCAAGATGTTAATCATTTTGTGTTTTACAAACAAAAAACTTCACCCTATCAGTTGCTTTAAACTCAAATTACCTCCTAAAGACCAAGGTACATTTACCTCGTGTATATAATGTTTAATATTTTTCAGAACATTCTCCAGGTTTGCAGTTACACGTTTCTAGGAATATGGGTGTTACTACATTTACAACTTCAGCGGTACTAAATCTATTCTCCGGTGCCCCGAAACACTTCTGATTTTCTGCATTTTATTGTATTTGCAAGTTTGCTGCTCTGTCACTGTAGCACCTGCCCTTACGTAGCTGTGTGGATACTGCCTTGTAAATTTTCCTCCTTCGGATGATTTGAGGATCCTGTACAGATGAGTGTCACTTTTTTTAAACCTTACCAAACTGTGCATTTCCCTTCCAGTTCTGGAAATATGTATTGTATTTGTAGAGTATAATTTCAACGGATTGTAAATAGGACAGTAGGAAAGTAGATGCTTATGTTAAGTGCTAACACTACAGTAGAGAGACTAAAGCGGTGAAAATAAATAACTTTTTTCAAAATGCACGAGTTTTCCTTCAGAGGAAGAAGCTGCAGGTAGGTGTAGGTTTGGGTGTGATGTTCTTACCTGGCAAAATGTGGGTTTGCTTTGAATCCCTTTTGGCAGGGGGTTGCTGATGCCGAGGCAATCCCTGTCACTATCTGCGTAGCACCCCCGAGGAAGTGCTCGCTCTTCCTTCTGTCCTGCAGTAAGGTTTGAGTAAGTACCTCGTGGGTGTCTTTGATCTCTTGGACAAAACTAATGGAGAAGTGTAATTGCAGGGAGACACAACAACAGCGTCCTTCCGTAATGTTACAGCCGTCCATTCACTTTGGCTCAGAAATGACCAGACAGAATTACAAAAAATCGCTTCTTCCAGCAAATTCTTTCTCCAAAATCAGAGTCCGGGAGGTGTCCAGAGAAAACCGGGAGCTCTATCAAACTGCTCTATCCCTGTTTAAACTTCTTCACAGCAGGTGTGAGCGCGGCTCTCTCCCATGAGTGGCTAAGAGAGAGCCTCTCCTACCACTGCAAGAAACCAGTAAAATCCTTCCCCTTTCATACGCCTCCTGGCAGAGGGAAGGGGTGACCTGGAAGCAGCATGGTGACGGAGCTGTCTGTCGATTGACTCTTTACACAGTTTGTACTTCGAGAAGCTGAACCTAACAACTGAAAATCCATTAACAGCAACCGGTTACGGCACGTAACTTAGATGTGAGATGTTTTAAGGTCATCGTGGAGGAGAGGCTGAAATCGGGCGGTCTGTGTGCTAGTTTGGCATGGCAGGTCAGGGCACAGAGTGGCAGACCCTCAGCTGGTTGGCTTTGCCCGATGTAAATTTTTTCACGTTTAGGTGTGAGGCTGTTGAAATAGGTTCTTTTTTAATACACTGCACTGAAGTAAAGAATATTTTGTGTAGGTGCAGCATAACTGGAGGGTGTGTAGACAGCCCCCTTCTCTGCAGTATTCCAATCTTCCCTTTATCATTTTTTGTGACAGGAGTGGCCGATGTGCAGGGATGTTCCAGGCAGTAACAGTGGGAGAGTGGTCCTGGTAGGAAATAGGTTCCTTTTAAATAGGAAATCAAAAATTCCGAAGTTGTTACCCGGTGCTTTTCTGCGGTTGCTTTATCTGTCAAGCCGCGCTGCTTTCAGCGGAGGTGGCAGCAGGAGGGGCGCGGATGCAGCTGCAGGGGCACAACCCAGGGCGACTGCAGCGGGCGGCTGGGTGAGCACGTGGGTGGCGGATACTGCCGGGGGGCTCCTCGGGAGGGCAGCAGGGGCTTGGTCTGTGTCGGTGGAGTTTGGTCGGTTAAGAGATGGGTGGAAGGTGTGTCGGTTTGCTTGCGCCGTTCTAGAGAATGGTTTTGTCTTTGACTTGGCGTAAGTTGTTCGTTGTTTTGTTGGAGAAGAGTTACTGAGGTCTTGAGCTGCGAATCCCCTTGCTGCTCTGAGGGGCTGGTGCGGTTCTGAGTCTCGCAGTTCTGGCTTGGGGTGGCTGGAGTTGTTCCCAAGTCTTCCAGGTTTGAAAAAACGTAGGCACAGCATTTCCTTCCTGAACTCCGCTAGACTGCAAATACACTGTGCAGGAGTCCCTGGGAAACCCACAGCCTCGAGTCTTCCTGAGAATTTCTTTAAGATTTAAATCCCTAGTCTGAAATGTAATGCTACCTGAAATCATTACCTCTCTTGGAGAGAAAAAAGCCACCAGCTCTCAGCTGTGCTGCTGGGAGCCTGGGCAGGGTTTACGGGGATTAGGACAGGTATGGGGGGGGAAATTCAGCATCCTTGAGGTGTGTTCCTAATGAGCTCCATTATGAAACTGAAAAGAGCTCTCCAAGTGCCAGTAACAGTTTGCAGAAGCTGCTGAAGAACGGGGCACAGAAGTTGATTAACACTTTTAGTTTGCTGTAATAATAAATTGGGGGGGGGGGGGGGTGTTAAATTGGAAAATGTTTAAACAAAACACCTTCAGGGCAAGTAGGACAAGGGGGTGGGGTCGGTCGGGGGGGGAAAGGGGGGGACTGGGGTGCCTGACCCAG
>JAAGNO010024782.1:0-13504 GCA_033439905.1 Ceryle rudis
TAGTCCTATCTCAAAGAGCTTATGAAGCTCTTGGGAATCCATGAACGTTCTTCTAGCTGCCAGTGGTAAGGCCTACAGCGGGTACACAGCCCACTAGCAGCTGCTGACTAGTGTGCTGCCTGTGCAGTGCACGTTTGGTCATTAAGGGGCTATACTTAGTTATCGATTTAATAATGGGGCTGACATTCTTTTTGTAGGTGTAGTAAAGTTATCTGGTTTTGATGGCAAAAAGTCTAAGTGAAAGCAGAGTACCTGCAGTATCAGTTCAATCTTCCTAGGTAACAGACATGATGAGGGGAGTCTTCTTTTCTTTTGTTTTTTTTTCCCCATTCTTTTCCTCAAAGTAAAAATAATGCCAAATTATGGGTTTAATACTAAAACACTTTTATTTGTGGCTGTGGATACCTCGGGACAGGGCTAGCTCTGGGCACAGAGCTGTGAGGGAGAATCATTCTGTAAGTATCTGCACATAAGGCTTTCATTTTTCCTGAAAATGAACATTTTCACCTGAGTTTTGCTGACACATTATTTTATTTACCTTAATTGATTCTTCCCTATTAGTGACTTAAATACCTCACACTAAAGTAATTTTTGGTGCATGTGACAGGGATTTCTACGTCCAAGAACATGAGCAATCTTTATCATATATATCTACAAATAAAAAAAATAAATATAATAAAAAAAGTCTAAGGGGTCTTCATTCTCTTAATTTTTCCTTTCGTTCCTGAGTATCTTGTTCCTTTGTTCAATTACTTTCTTTTTAACCCTAAGAAAAAGTATCTGCAGCTCCTCTGCTGGAGTCCATTTGCCCAGGAATTCTTTGCTTTGGCTTGAAGCTAACTGGACTTGTGGGAGAGGGAGGTCAGTTACCTTAGGACAGTGGCTGCTTTATAGAACCAAAAGGTCTGTTTAATTTATGCTAATAAGCTGCAGTTGGAGCTGCCTTAGGTGGAGTTTTAAGAATGTGTTAGGAATATTGAGGGTACCTTGCTCTTCTCTAGTCCATCAGGATGTATTAGGTGACCTCTCAAGACCTTGTCTGCACTGTGTATGGAGATCACTGCTGGTTTGCCTTCTCCAACTACAGGGAAAGGGAAAAGGAAAAACCAAACCAAACAACTCTACAGATAGTCAAAGGTTGAGACTTTCATCTTTGCTGCTGTTCCCAAAAAGGGAGAGAAGCAAAGGAACGAGGTCCCAGTTTAGAAAACAGTCACTGAGCTGCACAGATGGTCTGGAGAAGTAACTTTATTCCATTTGCTATAGGAAGGAGTATTTTCTGTGAAATTTGCATAGGGAAGAAATTCTAAAGCACATGTAAAAGAAATGTGCCGCAAGGGAAAGAAAACAAGACTCCTAAGAGGCATAGATAAATACCTGTGCTCAACTACCTTTTACGTCAAGGTGAAATGCTGCACTCCAGCCTTGATATCTTCAAACCTGAAGAACACAACCTCTTTTGACCCCTCTGAATCTTAGGTGCTCCTAAAGGCCTTTCTTTTCCAGAAGAAACAGCTTCTGACCACAATGCTTTTATGATTCTATGAATATTGTCTTCAACATCCATGATGATTGTCTCAAATTTTCACAGGGTTCTTGAATAAATTGTATTTTCTTCCCGAAGAAGAGCTACTTGTTTGGTTTTTTTTTTCCTAGACCTCTGATTCTGCTGTTAACATAGGTTGGAGAAAATCACGTTCTTCAATCTATAAGATGCAACACCTATTCTCTGCTATTAATTTCTGAACATTAATGGGGTGTGTGTGTATATTTTGCTGTCTTTGTTATTACTGATAGAACAAGATTAATCCCATAATAATCTTAATTTGTAAACTGTTGTTGATTGTGTATTTCCATGGAAGACCTTAAAGGCATTTGCCTGTGAAGGTTGATCACTTCTGTACTCCTGATAAGACCTTTCTATAGCACAATTCTTGCATAGATAGTTTTAAAAGATTATGTTCAGGGATAATGACAGTCTTGCTTCCCCAGGAGTATCTAAATGCTGACCGCTTCTGGCAGCACATAGGTGTCTAAACATTTCCCCCTGTCTGGACCCTTGCTGTCCTGCAATCACCCATACTTCCAATTTTAAAGAGTGGAAAAAAAGTACTAAAAAATGCAGCAAAATGAAACTTTTTAATTCTTTTAAACCACAGTCAGGTACTTGTGGAGAAATGAATTAATAATTAAAAATTCTAATCCATTAAATGGTGGAGTAAGGAAAAGGACAGATAGCTTAAACAGCGTAGAGGAGTTGTGGTACTTACTCTATGCCTTTTCTATGGCTGAGAAGGCCGTGTCTAGGAGTGCTTTCTCTTAATTCTCCTTAGAAACTTCAAGACTTTTTTCTTGCCAGTCTGTCTAATCATGATGGCAGTTCCAGACCAGTAGAGTTTTGGGGTATTTTTAGGGCGTGGAGTAGGATTTTTTTCCTAAGAAATAGAGTTTTTTGGTGATCGTTAAGCAGTAAGTACTTAGATGCCAAGAAAGCAGAGACAAAATAAATATTAATTACTCCTAGGAGTGATACATGGCATGACATTGGAATTTACTGACATAGCATTAAGTACTATTTCTGTTGGCTGAATTTGTGTGGTCTCTGCTAAAAGTTCATGCTATACAGAAATTTGGTGAAACTTCTAGTGAACAAATGTGTTCAGAATAATTTTCTGAGTGTCTGGATCCTAATATATGGTAAGAGGCAGTGTTGTTTTTAGTCAAATGGAAGAATTGATACTTTTGCAGTTGTGATCACATGTATCTTACTCTTCTATATGTCTTTCAAGCATCCCTCCAGTGAAGTCACAAATGACCCTATGCAATTAATTTTAAATGTGTTCTTTGACTTCACTCTAAATAATGATTTATTGGAATGATAAATTATTTTATTGTCAATTGCACACAGATAACTTCCCTGATATATGAACAAGCATTCTGTATCAGACTGAGTGTGTCAAACTTTTATTGGGGGGGTGTGAACAAAACAAAAGACCACAAAAAAACCTAAACCAAACAAGCCTCAGATGCATACTGAGTCATATTGTGCTGCAGCAAAGATTTCTCTTCTGCATCTCTCAAAGGCAGACATTTCTGTCTTCAAGGATATAATGAAAAGTCTTGCGTGGGGTTATTTATAGCACAGACTCATATCCAGGAACTGGAGGACACCAGAAGAAGATTCCTATTACCATCATCTGATGACAGTGTTTTCAGGCACAGACCAGATCTTTGATACTAATCACTTTATAAGTGCCACAGGAACAATTCTGCAGTGAAAGCTGCAGAGGACTTGAATGAAAAGCCTTCCTGGGGAAATTAAGCAAAAATATTTTTGGTTTGACACTTGAAAAGCTTGTCGTTAATTTAGGTTTGCATTGCTTTCTTAGTAGCTCTTGCACTGAATTTCAACTTCAAGGTGCCTTGTCACCAATATATCCTAACTTTATAAGCTAGCTATTCTTCTAATAAGAAAATTAATTTGTAAGGCAATAATTTTTCTCTTGTGTTATTTTTATATTGCTTTCCATGTGGTACCCTTCTTGAATTTTACTGGCACTTATGTAGATTATTTTTAAAACATGGGCGTCTGCATTATACATGCTGCATCATTTTGCGTAACTTAATTTTCTTCAGGTATCTGAATGTATCCTAAACCAACACATTCGTAAGACTCACAAGGTTTTGGTAAGACTTGAACTACCTTAAACCCATTTTAATATTATCGATGCTTCAAAAGATTGTAGTATGGCGTTTTAATTTTTAAGTAAAAACAATCAAGCTTGTAACATTATAGCCATTACTTTTGCTTCTGTCATGGTGAATCAGGGCAGGCTGCTAGACCTATAACAGATGTTCTCTGTTAACCTCCCTCCCTTCCCAAAGGGGAAGAGAAAGGGAATAAGGGAGAGAGAATTATCAAATAGAAAAAGAAACTAGAACAAATGTAATGAAAATGAAAATAATCATAGAATGGTAGGGCTTGGAAGCGACCTCTGGAGATCATTGAGTCCAACCCCACTGCCAACTCTGGAACACCCAGGGCAGGCCACACAGGAACAGATTGAGACAGGTCTTGAAAGTCTCTAGAGGAGGAGACTCCACAACCTCTCTGGGCAGCCTGTTCCAGTGCTCTGTCACTCACAATGAGGAAGTTTTTCCCTCCTGTTGAGGTGGAACTTCCTGTGTTCAAGTTTGTGACCACTACCTCCTGTCCTATCCCAGGGCACCACTGAAAGGAGACTGGCCCCTTCTACTTGACACCCACCCTTCAGATATTTGTAAACATTAGTAAGATCCCCTTTCAGTCTCCTCCTTTCCAGGCTAAGCAGCACTAGGTCTCTCAGCCTTTCCCTCATAAGAGAGATGTTCCAGTCCATCATCTTTTTAGCTCTCTATTGGACTCTCTCTAGTATTTCCCTGTCCCTCTTGAACTAGGGAGACCAGAACTGAACACAACACTCCAGATGTGGTCTCAATAGTGCAGAGTAGAGGGGAAGGAGAACTGGACAGCTGGGCACACTCTTCTTTATGCACCCCGGGATACTGTTGACCTTTCTGGTCACAAGGGCACATTGCTGTTCCCTGGGTAACTTATTGTCCACCAGGATGCCAAGGTCCCTTTCCATGGTCTGCTTTCCAGTGGGTCTACCCCTAACCTGTACTGGTGTTGTTCCTCTCCGGGTGTAGGACTCTCCACTTGTTGAATTTAATTAGGTTTGTGTTTGCCCAGCTCTCCAGTTTGTTCAGATCTTACGGGATGGCAGCACAGCCTTCTGGTCTATCGGCCACTCCCCTCTGTTTAGTATCATCAGCAAACTTATTGAGGGTACACTCCATCCCTTCATCCAGGTCATTGATGAAGATGTTGAGTAAGACTGGATACAGAACTGACCCCTGGGGAACCCCACTACTTACAGGTCAGCGGCTGCACTCTGCACCACTGGTCACACAACCCTTTGAGCTCTGTTGTTCAGCCAGTTATCAGCCCATTTCACTGTCTGCTTTTCTAACCCATGCTTCTTGAGGTTTGCCACAACGATGTTATGGGACACTGTCAAAGCATTGCTGAACTCAAGGTAGACAATGTCCACTGCTCTCCCTGCATCTACCCATTCAGTAATACCATCATAGAAGGCTATCAGATTAGTCAGACATGACTTCCCTTTAGTGAATCCATGTTGGCTACTGTTGATAACCTTCCTTTCTTCCATGTGCTGAGATAGTCTCCAGAATGAGATGCTCCATTACCTTACCAGGGATGGAGGTAAGGCTGACTGTTCTGTAATTACCAGGGTCTTCCTTCTTGCCTTTTTTGAAGACTGGAGTGATGTTGGCATTCCTCCAGTCCTCAGGCACCTCATCTGTTCTCTGTGATCTTTCAAAAATGATGGAGAGTGGGAGAGCAACAACATCAGCCAGCTTCCTCAGTACTTGTGGGTGCAGCTCATCGGGACCCATGGATTCTTGTGTGTTCAGTTTACCCAAGTGATTTCTAACCCAATCCTCATCGACCAGTGGACACACTTCCTCCTTCCAGGCTTTCACTCTTACTTCCAGGGTCAGGCATTCCTGAGGGCTGATCTTAGCAGTGAAGACTGAAGCAAGTAATAAAATTGGAATATATACAAAACTGAACTCAACCCCCCTGATGGCAATTACATCACTGTCACCACTGACACTGTGGAGCAGGCACTGGGAAAGTCCCAGTCTGGGCCCAGTGGCAGACGGTAACCATGTTCAGGAACTGGATTCTGGTACTGGATTCAGGAACACACAGATCAGGATTGAAGGCAGAATTGAGTCCTCCTTGGATGCTGAACATTGAAGAAGTGAGGAAGAAGCTGGAAGAGCTGAGCCAAGCAGAGCGAGACCCTCATGATCCCTCGTCTTTATATCAAATATACCGTATATGGGATGGAATACCTCGCTGGTCAGTTTAGGGTCACCTCTCCTGTCTGCTTCTCCTTGCAGGTATGGCCTTTACTATTGCCACCCCCCAATGTGGTATGCATGTTTTAGCAGGGGCCTTGGTCTGCATACTAATCTTTGGTACTAACTCTAAACATCAGGTGTTATTGCTGCTAGAAGCAGATGCTGCCTGTGAAAACACGCTGCTAATTTCAGGAAACACAGTTAGATAAACTTAGCTAAGAAGTAAATTAGTTCAGAACTGAATTAGTTCTGTTCTCAGTCAAACCAGCACAGTTTCCTTTGCATTCTTTGCAGATGCAAATAAAGTACATACTCATTTATGGATTTAGAAATTGAAAGTCACTATGAACCTCTAATTGTCTTCTGCTTACGCTATTAAAAACCAATAAACACTATCTTTAAAGGTATATTTGTATCGAGTGAGGAAGACGAGTGGACACAGTATCCACACTGTTTAATTTTGGTCTTTATATCTGCTCAGCAGAGTCACTGAGAGCAAATGTGAGCAACAGCTTGGATAGAATACCGAGCTAGGTCTTTCAAACTGCCCTCTGGAAGATCTTACTAGTTTCTTGACTATACAGGGAATACATTATGAAAAGAGCTGTGTAAAATAAGACTGAACTTGCCCCTAGTGCAACATGTCACATTTCAGTGAAATTGATGTACTGTGTGCCAATTGCTGGGATTTCAAATGTGGTTTAGTAACTTGTTGAGGATCTAATCATTAACTCTTAAGTACTTTTGTATGTAACATAAACTTTGTGACCTAGTTGACACGTGAGCTGAATCATTGCTAATTAACCCAATGGCATTTTCTTGTGTTGAGAACATATATGGGCTGTGGCTTAGGCAGTATGAATGTGTTTACTATGGGTAATTTTGGGACCACGAGTATTTAATTTGCTTTATGCATTTCCAGTAAGCCTGTCAGGAGAGATATGAATCATTTCAAGTGATGTAAAATAGTTATCAATATTCCTTCTTACTAACATAACTCTGAGACATCTCTCACCAACTCTTAGTGATGAAATTTATTTTTAAATCTTGAGGGAGGTTCTCATGTCTAGATGGCTTTTAGAAAGCTGGGCATATAAAACAAGAGCACATATTTAGTAATAACTGGGACTGTATAAGAGTCTAATATTCTTCTCTCCCACATCAGTCAGAGTAAAAAGTTGAAATTGCAAAACTTCATGTGAAATGGAAAATAAATTAAAAATAGTCAAAGGCTTTTAATTATTTTTTTTTTCAAATACCTCCACTAGCTACCTTGCAGTCCTAAGAAGGAGAGAACTAATACACTTCTCCAGATGAAAACTAAATTAATTGGAATCAGCTCCAATTAATATTATTCAGCTGTTTTTATCCATTCTAAAACAGTCTTGGTAAAGTAAACTTTAGGAGGTAGTAAGAAACAATAACACCAACGAACAGTCTTTCAGTAAGTTACGTTTGAGTTAGTGGCCTTTTCTTGATAAAAGAAATATATTAGAGGTATGAGTCCTCTCTTCAGAGTCAATGATGAATTGCCTCATTAGGAAAGGGACTGTTATATATTTGCTTGATGTTTGAATCAGTGACTTCTGATGAATGGGCCTTCTAGATGCTACTTCTGTATAAAGGCTAGTAGTGGAAGTGGCAAGTGGGCAGTTTTCTCAGAGCATTTACAGACTTACTCAGAAAAATAGATTGGGATTTTACTTATCTTTGCTCTTTTGACAGCAAGCATATAAGATCTTTAATATGTGTCCTGGGGAGCTTGAAATTGAGGTTGATATCTTGATTTATATTGTTTCTGTGGTTTGGTTTTTTTCAAAGTACTAAAAAGCCCTGTGCTGAGATCTCCAGACACCCTTTTTATCCAAGCCCATTTAGTCTTAGGGTACTTTATTAGAACATTTGCTATCCTAATTTCAGAAAGGCAGAGGTTTGTCATCTTTGCTTGAGGGAGTTAGTGAGCCATAACTGCCATGTAGTTCACTGAACTTCAGCAGAGGTTTCTTGTTTTAATACCTGCTCATAATTTGTGTTCATAGAAAAGCCTCTGAAACCTCATAGAAAAGTCTTGCAGTAATACGTGAAGATCATTAATATTTAAGGTATATGCACTATATATTTGTGAATTGCATTCTAGAAGTGGTATTGAAGGAGTTTATCTCAAGAGCAAAGTGCTATTATGTATTCAGTTGCTTAAAACAAATTATGCATCAGGTAACATTTCTCAGAGGTAGGGGTAAGTTTAAGGATGACACCTGTGATCTGCAAAGCTCTATGGGCCTAATAGTTTTGAACTAGTGACTGACTTATTTTATGGGGTTTGTATTACTCATAATAAGTAATACAAAACAAGTTACTGTTCACAGTATACTAAATCTATTTCCCAGAAGATTATGCATAGAATAACTCATTTCTTTGTATCTTCTCTCCAAAGAATGCAAGAGGTCTGTTCAGGTTTCTAACTATGGAGATTCTCAATGCAGAGACAGTTAAGAAATGATGATTTCTATGTCAGCATATTGATAATGAATGTGTGGATTTTACTGAAGTCTTCAAACTGATCTGTAGAATACTGCAGTACAAGTTAAAGTGAAATTTGCTTGGCTCTATATTATATAGCATTGAGAATCTCTGAGATTATTTTGGGATGTGAACTGTGTGTTCTGATTTTGCAGAGAAGTCTAAGATTGTAATAAAGATGTATGGTTATGAGAAACATCATCTCAGTTACTACAACCGCAAAAAGGATATGAGAAATAAACTAAATACCAGCCATGTTTACTTACACTATGCAACAAATTCACTGCAAGTGCACAGTGGCTAAATGAATGTATGTACCTTTGGTTAGTGGAAGGGATGGTGTTAAATAGATGAACACAAAGGATGTGGTAGGGCAATGAGAAGGGGACTGAGGAGTTGACAGCCCATGGGCAGGCTTCATTTCATCCACTGCTCATGTAACAACTCATTTCACAGAAAAGAGGTCCTCTAGGGTTACCAGTCAAATGCACGTGGCAGCACATTTCTTGACCTGTCTCAGCTCCAGTTTTCTTTGGCTAACTTAGAATGGCTGAATTGGAGCTATCTGCTTTTGCCTGATAAACAGAGGGACATGTTAATTTTCTAGTTATTGAAGGGGCAATGAAAAAAATATCTGTTCATTGTGTACAATATAAGGAGAAGCTAGTATGGAGTACTCATTACCATTGAGTTGAGTGGTATGTGCTGAACACCTCTGACAGGTCAGCAGTGTGTATGTGCGGTCTGAGGGTGTGCACAGGAGTAAATGAGTTAAATGGTGGTGATATTTGCCAGCAGCGTGATATGGAAATGCTGCCCACTGCATCACACGTATCTGCTACCATCTGTTCACAAAGGTTTGCTGCATGGAGAGGAGCAGAAAATTGTATAATTTTCCATATGTTAAATCTTGTGGAAAAAATTGCTTTTATTTTTTTCCTGGTTATCTATTTTCTCAGAATTCAGGTCAAGTCTCTTTATTCTTAATATCTTGAAATTTTGATGGATGTTATGAATTTAAGTACAGGAGCCTTAGCTACATAAATAATATTTTCTTATGTATTTGATCAACATTGATTTAAAAAAATAAATTTTTTTTAATTTGCTATTCTAGCAAATATATAAGCCCAGTAATTAAGGTAGCAGGACAAGCAGTCTGTTATGTGGATCACGTGGTATTTTTTATATCTTGTTGATAATGTACCCAAAAAGGGTCATTTCACAATGACTTTGTAGTCATAGTTACCAGACAGTCTGTATTTTGAATTTTAGAGTTAAGCAGATCAAATAGAATAATCTTAATTGCTGCCACATTTGTTCCTGATGTGTGTATGCCATTATTCTTGGCCAAATAACATATTTAAACCATTTTATTTTTATAACTGACTATGTAGTCCAACTAAGGCTATGGCTTGGTCTGTTTGTATAGGATCTCAAACTACCAAGTATTGGTATCAGATACTGTATTGTAAAGATAAGATCAGCTTCTTAAATACAGGTTTTTATTAAGAGGACCAGCTGTGTAATAGAAAGTATAAGTAGGACTGTACAGCATCTTTGACTATTTCCCATCTTCAAACAGCTGTTCGGTCACCAGCTCTGCTGTATTACTAAACCATCCTAAAAGATCTGATATACAGCATAAGGCATATGCAAGCACAATATTCTGATGCTCAAATGGTCTCCAGTTTTCTCTATGCCAACACATTTTTGTGCCTCATTAACCTGTTCTGGAATCATCAGCTTTCTCCTATCTAAAGAATATGTCAGTGTTTTGCTGGTGATGAGAACAGTAGTTGCTACCTCTTACTTTGTGCCTTTCCTCTCTGGGGATCCCTGGAGCAGGAGCCATTCAGGCTGAACTTCTGTGTTTTTCAACTGCTTTTTTACCAGTAGCACCACAATACACCTCAGCTATTGCTGATGTCAGGTCAACCTTGAATTTAGTCTGCTTTGTATCAAAGAGCCAAAGTAATGCTGTCAGGCTCAACAGTAGCTGAATGCTCTCCATTTGGTTTTTGAACTGGGCCCAGTGCCAGCATAAAGTTTCATTACTCCTGTTATGTCTTGGTCCTAAGTAAAGAAATAAAATGTTGAAAAGGAGAGCTGCCTAGGAGAGATGGTTCAGTGTTGCAAATGACTGGATTGTTTGGATCTGTCATGACCAAGAAATGCAGTAGATAAGCTACTTTGCAATCTTGTTATATGGTAATTTGTTATGGTTTATAGAGCTTAATTTGATGCTTGGGTGCTTAGACCTCTATCACCAGTGTAAATTCTCCATCTGTGCATTTGTACTAATGAAAGAGAGAACTTGAATTCATTTTTAGAGCTGTCTGTTGATCGGAATCCCTCTTCTGAAGAAAACTCTGAACCATTTCACTGAAAAAGGTATGAACCAGGACAAGCATGAAACGGGAATTAAGAATCTCAAAGAAATGTTAAAGTAATAATTCTTTTCAGTATTTGGGAGCACCAAACATTGTGTTGCCTGCCTGAAGAATGATTTCAGCACCACAGCCTGAGGTGGGTAACATGGGAAACCTGGGACTGATGCTGCAAAAGCACCAGTCAGCACCTTTTCAGTTCTAACTGCAGAGATTGAAAGTGTCTCTATTTTTTTTTTTTTTAATGGGGAAAAGAGGTGAGATGGTATATGTATTTTGCTACACGCAGCCCAAAGTCCTAAGGAAATTATCCTGTTATCTGCACATTTGTTTAGTCATTTTATGGTCATATTGACCTGGCTATACAATTTGTTGTTCTGTTGTTTGGGTTGGATTTATTTTTTTCATGGTAAAAGTCATATATGCAATATATATAAATTGTCAATGAATTAAAAAAAACCCCACCATATCTACAATATATGGCTTTATTTCTAAACTTTGAGCTATTGACTGCTCCAACTTCCAGGGAACACAGTACTTAAATGTTGATGGCTTTTTCTCTTGTTTCCAGATGAGAGAAATTGAACAGATGGGAGTGGGAGAAAAAATGACAAGCCAGTGCAGACAGTGTGATTAATATGTTGGGGTTTAGGGTTGTCTTTTTGGTTTTTAGTTTGGGAGGATAATGCTTTTACTGCAGAAAAGGCAGCAAAAATACACAAGTATGTTTTGAGTGTTGTTTGTCCATGCTTCAAATTTCTTCAGTTGCTCTCTGGTTGTAGTAGGAAGGGAAATAATCTGTGCTTCTATATTTAGAAAGGGTTGTATACATAAGGTAATACAACCACCTGCACTTCAGAACCTTGCCAGATGGTGTTAGCTGTGAGAAAGCTGCGTGATTCATTTGGTAAAACGTTTATCATGGCAACTGAGAAGCTTCATACTCGGTCTTGTCAGTGGTAGAAATCACCATTGGTCACACCAGATGTGACTCTGGACATAAAGGAAACTTCTCATGATGCAACTTTTCAGCTTTGTTACTTTGCCCAGTGACATCCAACTACAAATTGGTTTTGCTTATAGTTCCATCTCAGGGTTTAGCAGCCATTATTTGTTATTTAAAAAACCTGAAATATCTACTAAAAAAATTCAAAATTATTCACTATATATTTATTTACTTTGTGTTTATGGTAACAGATCAAAGGAAAAATGAGTTTTCACTTCATTAAATTCTCTCCTCTCCATTTTGGAACAAGCAATAGGAAAGGTATCTAGAAGAAGAACCAAATAAGAAGGGGAGGGGGAAGGCTGGAACAACATCTGCAAGGTGATATTTGGTGATCTATGCTAGCAAAAACCATACAGCTTTTTTTCAATCATGCTCTTCTGAAACATTTACTATTCAGTTTTTAGTTCAGTGTCCCAAAGTTCAAACCTATCCCTCCTTGCTTGTAATTTTTAAGTAGCAATACTGTGGAAAAGATCAGAATAATTTCCTAAGGAATACTCTGGTAGCTGCGTTGGAAAAATTACTGAGAATCCTCAGAGGCAACATCATGTAACGTTATTTTTCAGAAAGGACATGTACTGACAGAACGGATATCTAGAGAGACACAATAGAGGTCTTTCAGACTTTTTATAAGCTTTTGTAAGTGGAAGAATGTATCTCCAGGGACATGGATAGTTGCAAACCAACTCCTTTCCTATCTGTAAAACTGAGACTGTGAAAACCATGGAATATACAAGGCTATTGCAATTTATGTAGTCAGAATCTCCTATTTAAGAATAATGCTTCCTATGCCAAGAGTTGGTTATGTAAGAATTCTACCTTCCACAGTCTCAAGAAAGGGACAAGATCTTCAGCTTTCTCTATTAGTGCAAGCCAGGCCTTTAGTTCTGTTCTTTTTTCCAGAAGCATGTGATTTTTGCTGTTGTGGCATTGACTTGATGCCAGAGAATCTGTGGTTATGATAATCAAGAAAAGAGTATTTGGAAAGAGCCTGTGCCAAGATACAGTTTGAACCTTAGTTAAGGTACACCAGCACTCTCTTGCTGTCTTTAACAGCCCTATGTCTGCTTACATTATTTCAGCATAATTCTCAAGCTCATTAAATGTCATCCAAATATATATCTATATTTTCATTATGTATACATATGTACACAGTCCTTTTAATAAAAACATAAAATACATATTTTAATACATAATGAAAAATATCAGGATAAAAAATGCAAGATGATTTTGAAAGCTTGTCTGTGCTTTATTTTGATCAGACTGCTTCTGTTCATGTCATCTTGCCAGGTTTCTTGGGAGTGAGTTATACATGCTGAATATTAAAATTGCCTGTCATCAGGAAGCAGGAACATATATATATTGTGAACATATACATTGCATATGTATTGTCTACATATGACCCTACAGAGTTGCATGTTAGATATCTGATGTTAAAATTAAATCACAGAATAGTAGAGGAAAGGGAAACAAGCATTCTATCTTCGGTCAGTCAACATCCAATTTTCACAAAGGGAAAATTAAGTTTCATTAAGTAGGACATGATGAGTTTGGAATAGTGTATGAAAGAAAACACTGTTGATGGTATAAAAATTTATACTGAGGTATACTGTTATTAGTGTCACATTTTTGTGTTCCTTACACTTAATGTATT
>JAAGNO010024783.1:0-10713 GCA_033439905.1 Ceryle rudis
GCTTCGTGTCATCCCCCCCCGCCCAAAGCATACCCTTGTACCCTTGCTGACTCTGGGAAGCCAGATTTGCAGGTAGAGATTTTAGGCCAGCTCTTCTGCTGTCAGCTTCTTCTCCTTCCAAAGCACTGGGCTAGTCTGATACTAGGGTATGATGGATATGTCTTACTGTTGTTGACTGAGCAGAAGAGCTTCTGTTGTTTTTTTTCTTTCTAAAAATTGTATTCCAGTTACTCTCAGTACGAGAACAGGATTTTTTTTTCTGTCTTCTAAGTTTATTTTGGGAGTTGAAATCACATATAAAACCAGCAAGGAAAACAAAGAAGCAAAATTCCCTGAATTCTTTTCATGGCTAAATGAGAATGGAATCCTTTTCAAGAGGTAATAGTATTTTTCAAGCGTGCTTTAATTGGTGTACTTCACTGTGTTGGTGGTTTTGTTTTGGGTTTGTTCTGTTTTGGTTTTTTACTGTTGTAATCTACTGCAAGTAGAGGGTGCTTTTTAATTTGTTTTTAAAGCACACTTTGCAAAATAAGATGTTGACAAATGCAGTTTTCTGTCTTATCTGTAAGAAAACACCACAAATCAAGACACATCTTTTGGTTGAGGCCTTCTGACACTAGTTCACTGATTTTTACTTAGTGCACATAGTAATACATTAAGCGTGTTTTTATCAACAATATATTATTTGCTATTAGCTACCTAAAGACGTGCAGAGAGGCTATGTAGGACAGGCATTGTATTTTATAGAAAATCGGTATGTCCAAATGTATGTATCAGATGTAAGCACAGAACTTTGAAAAGACTTTTTTTTAATGCAATAATGCATTGGTTTGTGGCAGAACAAAACCTTTTCTTTATTAAAAAAAAAGTGTCCACTATTATTTGGTTTTAGTATCTTTAATCCAAATGTTAAATATTGTAAGTATTGTAAGTATAAAATGAGAAAGAGTAGGTAGATAGGACAGACAGTGAAAGCAGAAAAATAGTAATCCAGAGGCTAGGAGTTAAATAGTGTGTGTTTTAGCTGGACCGCAAGCTATTTCCAAAGAGGTGTTGGAGATGTAGAGCTTTAACAATCAACTCGGAACTTCTTTACATTGCAGGTGTCCGTATCACCTGAAATCTCTTTGTAGGCAATGGAGAGGAGTAGTCCCTTCTGGGACATGACTCCTCCAATCTGTACTAGGTATCTGCAGGTGCCTCTCTATTAACTATTAATGGAGTCTAGATGACTGGGCTCAGATTTAGACACATATACTGAAGATGTCTGTGTTTAATTAGGTGAATCTAATTAGATGACCCCCCTGCCTGAGGGGATAGATCCTGATAGCAAAGTCACAGCTGGAAGTTTTGGGAAGAATGGAAATTTGCTTGCAAATTCAAATAGTGAAGAGAAAGGGAGGAAAAAGGGCCCAAGATGGGGTGTTTTGAATTGCCACAAGAAAGCGAAAGCTTCCTGGGGAGAAACTCCTGAACGGAGCCTTGATATTGTGCTTAGAGGGTGACGAGGGGAAAAAAAAACCAACAGCCTAGGAGTTGGTTCCAAAAGTGAAATTGGATGTCACAAACTCTAGGCGATTGCAGGATGGCAGAAGCAAAGATGTTTTGATGGCTTGTTGTTTATTTATGACCTAAAATCTTTGGGAAAATGTCCTCCCATTCTAGGCTTCGCTCTCATTAGATCTTCTCATAAACAGATGAGCTCCCACAGCTAGAACATAATGGACAGTTTCAGTCACAGGATAAGAAAAACAGAAGGAACTAGAGAAATTGTGTGGATATAATCATACTGCCAATGGGAGAAGCCACTTAAAAAATTATAGACTTCAGGCATAAAAATGAACCTGAAATTGTAGTGTCCATCGGACAATCTGATGGCAAATGAGCAATTTTGCTGGTGTCAAAAATTTACAATAAATTTTGTGATGTTAGTGGAAGTACTGTGAAGCTACAGATAGGAATTTGAAAAGCCTATATATGCATATGAAAATGAATCTTGGTTAGTTTTAAATTTCAAGCACATTGAACTATTGCAGGGCAACATGGTAGGACTTGTCAGTAGCCCAGGAGCTGAGATTTCATGCCTATTCTGCATATTGGAATAGCATCATTGGAATAGCATGGACTTGCAGTCGACAGAAAAAGGATTTATCAGGAAAAAAACAACCATCGAAATTAACTCAAGTGTTTCAAAAAGCTGTAAGATACTATATGAAATGCATGATAAGGTTTCTGTAATATGTCTCTATAGGAAGCATCGTCCTTGCAGTTATTTATTTATTTAATAGCTTTATAGCAATTAAATTTGGTATAAAACCCCAAGTCTTTAGAATACTTCTGCCAGAAGTGTGACAAAAGATAAAACACTGATTAGGCTTTTGATTTATTAAAAATGTCTGTATAAATAGAGATTTATTTATTTATTTTGTTAATTAGTTGATACAAGAAAGGAAACATATATCTATTGTTACACATATGCTGATGGAGATTGTAATTTTTCCATGTATGGGAAGTGGTATAGATTTTTCCAAATCAGGCAACATATGCTGTGTTACTTTCTTCAGGTTTACTCTGCAACCAAAATAGTATCGTGCAGCAGCATTACTCGGTAAAAAGCTAAGGTAGTTGATAAGATCCAATGATTATTGCTTAGGAAGGAGTGTCAGGACTGATTACTGTCTCAGGTTCAGTAACTGATGGGTTTCCCAGGGCCTCTCATGCTAGATTACTATTGACTTGAACTCCTTCCCCTGTGATTGGAGAAGGTCAGGAATCGTTTGAGGCAGCAAGTACCTTGCTAGTTTTTTTTTCTCCTTGATGTAGAAACCTGAGCAGAGAATCTCAGTTTTATATTACCTTGCAAGTAATTGTATTATTTACATGTGAACTTTGAAGTGTTTGTTGCACTAAAAAATGTGAAACCCAGTTATGTGACAGTTAATTCTAGGAAAGTGTGCTTGATTTAGTGCCCTTTGGGGCTACTTTTGATTTGATGTATCTTTGTTGTGAGAAGTTTACAGAACATACTAGCATTATATATAATCAAGATTCATCAGTTTTGAAGTATCACCCCTCCTAATAACAGTACTATTTCCATTGACTTCATGTGCAGTAGCTCTGCAGCTAGACTTTCAACAGCTATAAAAAGAAATCTGTCAGTTTGTGATATTTTAAAAACTATTTCCATTTAAAGGCAATGATACAAGGTTCACTGTCACACTTGAATAAAAATTACTGAGTGAACTGGAGACATAAATATTTTTTAGCATTTACTATATTTTTCACGTGAAATATAAATATCATTAGTGTCTAGGAATAGAGGACTCTCAAGTGGGCTGGGGTTGGGAGAACTCCATCTTGCTGTACTTTAATAATTTATAAGCACATGGAAATGCTAAAAGTACCGAAGGATGTTTGGGTCTATTCTTTCTCAACTGTATTTTTCGGTGACTCCAACCAGGTAGTGGAAACCTGGATAAGAGTGGTTTCAGGTTTCTTTTAGCAGTATAATTATTTACTCGTCTCTCAATCATTACAAAGATTATTATCTCATTAATGTCCGTTTCTGTCCACAAAGTAATAGTTTTCCAAGGTCTCATAGTATCTCTCAGCATCTTTAATGTTCTCAGTTCCAGGCATCAAAGAGGGAAGAGATACGTGCAGAGAGACTGGGTAGGGTAAATGATGGCCTGATGATGGGGGAAGAGGAAACTGAATGGTCCTTCCAGTGTTGTGGCATTAAATATGATTCTCAGGGACTAATGTAGATCTGTTGGGAAGTTCTCAAAAAGCTAAGTGGCTGATGTGAGCTATACCCTTCCAAGAAGTCCCATGGAGAGGTGATGGCTTGTGGCTTTTCTTTGCCTTGTCTTGCATGGGCTGTTTCCAAAGGTCATGGCTGAATACTTTTTTTGTTTGTTTGTTTATTTATACAGTGTCTTGCCCCTTACAGAATGTGATAGGTCACAGTTTGGAGGTGCCTGTCTTTGTCGATGCTTAGAGGCAGCCTTCATGGTTACTGAAATGAAATGACTGATTTAAATTCCACCCCAACTGACAAATTGATTGAAGTCTATTAGTTAATTTTTTGAGGAAAGCCTGATTTGTGTCACTTACAACTAACCTATCTGTTCCTGTTTTAGTCCATTGTACCATTGCTGATGTTCAGGTTACTATTCAGGACATACACTTGGGCCTTGAAAACTCTTGAAAGAGGGGGTGCATAGCTCAAGTAAAAGTGTTACCAGAAAACCGTTCAGTTGAAACTCGAACCAGCATCAGGTTTCTGGTTAAGAGATCAGAAGGAAATGAAATATAAAAAAAAAATAATTCCACATACCTGTGTAATCTAGAGATGAGGAACTTCTTTGGGCAAAATCTGTGTTAATTTTTCATTTTCTCAGCACTTTTATGTTGTTATGCCTTTCCCAAATTTGATAGTGAAATTGGTAAGGTGTTTAAGCAATCCCTGCAGTGTTGTTGGGTGGAGCATAGCTACATTCTTGACGCTGTATTGCAGGCCAAGGTGGGGAGCTGTCTCCAAAACAAAAAAATGTCCAGCAGTGGCATTTTACTACCACAGACAGACCCATACATTTTTACTGAGGTGTTTAATTTGTTCGGGTTTGTTCATTTTAGCCAATGCCCTGTTGGTAATTTTACTGTGGTTCATGTAACAAGAGGCAACATGGTGACCTCCAGGCTGGCCAGGACACTGCCTTTTTGACTGGAGGCTGTGGATTGTCCATTAAGTGGATCAGTTTATCACAGGTCCCATCAGCAAAACCTGTTAAGCTTTCTCTGAAGAAAGTGTGAGCAATGCACATGCTTTAAGGTGGTCCTTATTCAAACACACAGCTATTGGCGATTGTTTGAGGTACCAGCACTGGGGATCTGTCAGCTATACATTATGTAGCTCTTGGCCATAGGCTGTAGCAATATAAATTGTTGTTTCTTTTCACTGACCTTGAAAAGTGTTACTGATTTATTCCACATAGTGATGTCTGGGCAGTAAACTAAGAACCCATTATGAGATGCCCTCCTCTGGAGAGGAGAGAGCCCACACTCTGGGTCAGCAACAAACTGATGGTTACTCTTTACAGTGGGGACAGAACATTGCTCTATTTTGAATTGGCTCCACACCTTTTAAAGAGAATGATTGGTTATCACCAAAGGAATAGCCTAAAATTAAAAAAAAAACCCAACAAACTAAGAAAACCCCACCAACTCAAAACAAAAAAGCTGTCTATATTAGTTTGCTGTCTTTCAGTGTAGCTGCCATCCAGCGAATTGTTAGTCAATAACAGTTTTCCATATTGTGATTCCCATTATGTGATTGTCTGAAGATCATCTTTTGACAATTTTTTCTTATTACAGTTTTTTTTCTGTTTCCTTTTCTCTTTTCTTTTTGTGCTCAGCCAACAGTCACGTGCTGACAATGACACGCTTTCTTCTACTGCTTCAGCACTGGTGTTCATTAAAGATGATGATTGTGACCTCCTCTGTGTTTCCATCCCTGCAAATCTTTCAGATTGCAGTTGTGAGGGAGTAATTTTCCCTGCTACGCAGTTGCTGTAGTTGTGATTTCTAACCTAATCGATACCTGAAGGGATTTTAAAAGTTTGGTGGGGTCTGGATGGTAGGCCTACTAAATGCAGAGTCATTTTCTCTGAACCACAGTAAAATGTTGTTTTTTGTTGCTTCTGCCTTCTTTTTTTCCCTCACTAATTTACTCTTTTCTATCTTTTTTTCCTTTGTCACATCATATTTACAAAACTCATATATGCATTGGTGTATTTATATTTAATTTTCTTGGCCTGGGTGCCTCCTTTATTTTCTTTCCCATTTTATTTTTCTCTTTTGTTACAGAGTTCTGTGGTGACTCTGTTAGTGTCTGCTGGGTAATGTTCCATTTCCCTGCTTCTCACGCTACTGGCCACCTGAAGAAGTCAGGCTCTTTACTCAGAGCACTGAACTGGGGTTAAGAAAAAAAAAAAAATTATAAAAGTGGTAGTGAAGCCTTTATAGAGCAGTGAATGGTTACCTTGCCTAGGACATCTATCACTAAAAAACTCTAGATAACAGGTTTGCAGTTCCATGCAGGATTTTTCTGAGACTCTTTGAATAAAATACATCTTGTTTCTATAATCTTCTAAATGGGAAGTTCTTTAGATCTAGGTTAATGAACTTGAGTTATCAGGGGCACTCTGCATTCCTGAGGCTCAGCTGAGGAGTCGGTGGGGAACCCTCCAATTGCATAGGAACATCTCCAGTTTGGTTTTGTTTGTTTTAAATATTTTTTCATTAAATCAAGCAAAATATAACACTTGGACACCATATGGATTCATGATATTTGTGAGAAGAATTACGATGAATATGAGATCTGCAAATCAGGGAGAAGCTCCCATTGATCTCTAAGTATAGTCTCTTTCCCAGTGACAGAGGGAGTCATGTTCAGATTTCTTGGTTGTTCAGGGCAGATTGTGTGATAAAAAACATGAGAGACTTCCTCGTACTTTGCTTGTGTTTGATGTTATGTGTTTCTAAAAGACCATCCTGTCCTCTTTTCTTCTGGATGGAGATAGCAATGTGGAGTTTCTGTTCTAGTATCGTTGATCCATTTTCTATCTGTTTCTGTCACTGTGTCAGTTAATATGCATTGGCAGGAAACAAAATAGTTCATGCCCTATTCTCCAGTTGCTCTCCTCCAATTCCCTCAGCTATGAAACACTATTGCTTTGAGATGTTCCTTTTCCTCAGCCTCACCCTCTTTTTTTTTTTTTTCCCCCTGAAATAGAACTGTAGACTTTATCATAGTATTTCCCCCATCCAGATTTCCTTGCATGCTTTCAATTCAGATGGTTGTGCCTCTCAGTGAAAGGTTAGTTTTCTAATCTATTAAAAATCTTTTAAAAACAGAGCTCAAATTGAATTAATCAACTCAAAGGAAAGGAAATGGAAAACACAAAACTGCTTTAACTTGAAACTTGTAGCTAGGGCTAATATGGGTTATGTCATGTTTGGCAAGAGTGTGCATCCCTGAGTTGCATCCATTAACTGGGTCCATGCTCTCAGGCTCCCCAGAAAAATAAATAGAAAAGCAATTGGTAGAACTTACAGTTACAACATTGACCAAAGACAGGAGGTTAATTTTGTGTTTGCTGTTCTGGCTGCATATACAGGTTTTACATTTGAAAGTGACGCTTTAATTTCTGCTGCATCACTTTTTTCTCTCTTGGCAGAGGTCAATAAATACAAAGTTATGAAAATTTCCTCTTTAATCATAAGAGGTCTGTGATCTACATTCAAAGCAGAGTATAACTGAATATGTCTTTCAGTTAAATAGCTAGTTGTTTTAACACCATCTGCCATCACCACCATCACGCCATCACCGTCTTAGTCTTTTCATTATTGTGTATTTCTAATATTTTGCCCTTTGCTGGCACCTTGGGTGTGTGTCACAGGAAATATATAAGGTGCTGTGCAGATATCTGATGGTTTAGGCTGTCAGAATTTGGTGCTGCCAGGTCTTTCCTCAGGCAGTAATCTACAAGGAGGACTGCAGTGAAAAGTTTTAACAGGCTTTCCCTTCCTTAAGCCACGTTCAACGCTTAGTGGGGTGCAGAGCTGTGGGAAGCTATACTGTGTTCCCATTGAAGTGTTTCTCAGAGCTGTTTGGGGCTGCATTGTGGCCATGTACAGTAGACACTCTGCTTTCATCTGCTGACCCGGTTGTTCACTTTCTGTTCCAGTAACAGCCTCTGCTACTTGTGTGCAGCAGCTGTGCTTAGCCTGGGTCAACATTGCTTCTTTCAAAGGCAATTGCTACTCGAATGCTTTTGGACTGGTGGGGATTTCAGTGGAGTATTTTGTAGTAGATGTGTGTGCATGTGTGTAACACAGCAACAGTGTAAGAAAGGAAAGGGCTGCAAACAAGGACAGGGGAGGTTATTCAGTATCAGGATAGTAGTGACATGTGAGAATACTTAGTTACTGTAGCCTGGGAGAACAGGAAAAATAGCCATTACTTTGTAAAAGACTTCATAGTTTTTTTTTCTGTATGACCTGTTCTGTCAGTCCCAAGTTTTTACCAGCTCATCTCTGTGCACTGACAAGACACCATCTGAGGGCTACAGAGCTGGCACATGAATGTTTGAGTAGTCTGTTGCACATTTACCAAGCTTGTTTTTCATTACACAAAATCTATTTTGTTCAGCTTCACTCTACCAGGGAGGGTTGAAGCACATGCCTGTACATGTGCTTCATGTATAAATACATACATGGGTACATTCTCAGGGCTCACCTCACAAGTGAAATCTCAAGACAGCTGGAGTGTTGGCACCTCCTAACTTCTTCACTGTGTTCTGTGCTCAGCCTGGTTGTTGCACACCAGTCTTTGACAAAACTCAGGGAAAACCCTACTGAGGACTACGGCACAGGCACAGCACATTTCCTACCCTGATACATAATTCCTTTTCGAGTGTGCTGGAGTACAGTGTTAGCAGGTGCACTTTCTCTGTTTAGTTCAAGAGGGAAGTAAGACTCAGATTTTACCAAGGTTCTAAAGTTCTGCTGGGTATGGACCCCACATTCCACAACGTAAGAGCCACCCCAATTCAAAGGTATCTGTAGAACCTTACAAATATAAATGGAAGCTATCATAGGACTGTATGATAATTCAGACTGAAGGGACCTTGGGACATCCTGTGCAAAACAGAGTCAGTTGTGACCAGTCAAATTTTGAAAACATCAAAGGATGGAGCCTGTGTAACCTCTGGGCAATCTTTTACATTACTTGGATGTCCTCATGGTGGAAGAATTTCTTCTTCTATCTAGTCTGAACCTCTTTTGTTCCAATTTATCCTCATTTTCTACTGTGTTCCCACAAGGCACCACTGTGAAGAGGCTGGCTCCCTATTCTTGATACTCCTTGCAGGAGTTCTCCAGATTCTTGAAAGTGTTCGAAGGCTGCTGTTAACGTCCCTTCAAAACCATCTCTTCCCCAGGCTGAAGAAGTCCTATTCCCTTTGCCTGTTCTCACAGGGCAAGTGCTCCAGCCACCTGTCCATCTCAGTAGCCTTTGTTGGTCTCACTCCAGTTTATTGATCCTTCTGGTACTGGAAGCACAGTGCTGGATGCAGTATTGTAGATGTGGTCTCATGCATGCCAGGGAGAGGGGGATAATTGCTTCCCTTGATCTTCTATCTGTGTTCCTGTCAATAGAGCCCCGGGTGTCCTCCTGTGTAAAGAGAAGCTGTGTTGCCCCATACAGGGTGTGAGCAGAGCTGAGGTTATCTAGCAAAACAAGGGTGTTTTAAACCGCATCTTGCATTGTCATGCAAGTAGCGGGAGGCAGATGGTTGGGCCTTCTCCTCTGGTAGTGATCAGTATGCCACCGTGGTATGTCTCTTTCTACCTCCATCTGTTGTCAGGCTGATGGTGGAGTAACCTATGGTGGGACATATGCAATGCTATCGTATGCAGCACCACACAGAGAGAATTGTACAAATGCTTAGCTGTCCTGCTGGCCCTTTTTTGCAAGAATTATTGTTGGAAACAGAACCCTTTTCTGGCACGTCAGAGTCCTTGTTCATTTTTTTGCTTCCATCCCAACACTTTCAGTCAAGAAGGAATAGGCAGAATTTTAAGGGTAGAGATTTGAGAAGAAGCCAGTAAGAGAAGAAAGGGACAAGAAGAGAAAGGCACTGAGACAGTGAGTTATGTTTCCATGTCCAGCTGTAGTACTGGCCACTGGAAAGATTTTGCCTTTGTCCCACTACTGGTTTTATGGTGATGAGGAGCATTCCCAGCTGTGTTTTCTCATTTGCCTTGTTTGGCAATTGTTGGCTTTAGGGAGAAAAGAATTACATGATTTGTGTATGAGAGTTTTCAATAATTGACAGTTTGCCAATAAGTCATAGCAGTGACAAGAAGCTACCAACCATAACAAAATTTGACTGTTTAAATATTGAAGTTATGTGTCTTTTTCTTTCTCATTTAAATCTGTACTGGAAAGATTGGGTTTTGAACCCCATTTTCTTTTTTTTTTTTTTTTTTTTTTTTTTTTTTTTTTCTTGCATCAGAAGACAAAGGTGGAAGCATCTCCAGGTCCACGACTTGTGAATGCATCTCTGTATCTGGCTCTGAAAAGCACATCATCATTATTGCAATTTCTGCCATTTTATCTGTTGCTTAGAGAGACAGAGATCTACTTGAGACAGTCCAAGGGAGGGCTGTGATGATTAAGGGGCTAGAACATCTGCCTTATGAAGAAAAGCTGAGAGACCTGGGGCTTTTTAGTGTGGAGAGGAGAAGACTGGGAGGGGATGTAATTAATGTCTATAAATACATGAGGGCTGGGCATTAAGAAGGCAGGAACAATCTCTTTTCACTTGTGCCCTGTGATAGGACGAGTGGGAACAGATTCAAGCCTGAGTGCAGGAAATTCCACCTCAACATGAGGAACAACTTTTCTATTGTGAGTGTGACAGAGCCTGGAACAGGCTGCCCAGAGAGGTTGTGGAGTCTCCTTCTCTGGAGACTTTCAAGACATACTTGGATCTGTTCCTGTGTGGCCTGGCCTGGGTGTTTCTGCTTTGGCAGGGGGGTTGGATTCAGAATCACAGAATGGTTTGGGTTGGAAGGGACCTCTAGAGGTCATCTAGTCCAACCCCTCTGCAGGGAGCAGGGACATCTGCAACCAGAGCAGGTCGC
>JAAGNO010024783.1:10813-25574 GCA_033439905.1 Ceryle rudis
CCCCCCGTCCAACCCCAACCAACAAACAAAGAACAAACAAAAAAACCCCCACTAAACCAAAAAAAACCAAACTAAACCAAACCAGTTAATTTGGAAATCTTGATGTAAAGTATTTCTATGTTAATTCTATCTATAAGGTAAATTAGCTGTATACAGAGATTTGTAATTGAAATTTGTGGTGTGCGTGCATGTTTATCTTGATTTTAGTACAGCTTTTGACAGTCACCCATAACATCGTCATAGAGAAAGTGCTGAAGTGTAGGCTAGATAAATGGATTGAAAAAGTGGCTAAACTGCCAGGCTCAGAGGGTTGTGATCCGTGTCACAAAGTCTTGCTCATGGCCAGTCACTAGTGGTGTACCTCAAGAGATGATACTGTGTCCAGTATTATTCAATGCCCTCATTAAGGACTTGGGTGATGGGACCCTGAGAAAGTTTGCAGATGACAAAAACTGGGGAAGTGTGTTCAGTACAGCAGAGTGGTATGCTGCCACCCAGAGGGACCTTGACAGACTTGAGAAATGGGCTGAAAGAAACCTTATGAAGTGCAACAAAGGGAAATGTCAAATACTGCCTCTGGGGAGGAACAACTTGTCAGCTGTCAGCCTTCTGGGCTGTGTTACAAAGAGCTTTGCCAGCAAGTCAAGGGAGGTGATCTTTCTCCTTTGCTCAGCTGTGGTGGGACACATCTGGAGTGGAGAACTGTGGCATACTGAAGTGAAGCGATGGGCCAGAAAGATAGACCGAGAATAATGTTATAGTGTGAGGGTGGTGGAGCATGGGCACAGGTTTCCCAGAGTGGTTGTTCAGTGTCCATCCTTGAATATATTCAGAAGATGACTGCGCACAGTTCCAAATAACCTGCTCTGGTTGACTGGGCTCTGACAAATTTCAGAGGTCCCTTCTAGCCTCAAGTCTTCTGTGGTTCTGTGATTTAGAAACACAGAGACAAGAAGGTTTAGGAAAGCCACATAGAATAACTTGTGCTTTTAAAATGTTAGAGCAGTTCTTGAAATTTCTTCCTGGAGAGCAGGCAGGCTGGGAGTCCAGTGGTACCAGAACTCTAGGTCGAACTCCTTTGCTTCATCTCTGCTAGCAAATTAAAGATTGGTATCCAACTCAGTTGACATCACAGTTAAATTGCTAAAATGGTGCGAGGCACTGTAGCTTTAGCTTGTGCTCATTACTCTTCCAGGCAGTTCCTAGGTATGGCTTTGTCCACAGCCAAGCTTACTCCTGCTCTCCCCAGGCAGTTTGAATGTGGTGACCCCGTTGGGACAGTAGGAGAGTTAACAGTATTGATGTTGGCTAATCCATGCCAGATACCCTCATTACCAGACAGTGTTCCTAGATGTTTTTTTAATTTACTAGCACAGGTGTAGCCTTAAAGTCTAGGTGCCTGGATCTGTAGCTGGCAACCTGAAGAAATGTGTCTTTTGCCAGAGCTCTGGCTCCCATGATTGAGGCTCAGGAATCAGTTGTACTTTCAGGGCAGGAACTCATCAGTCCTTTATAACTGGTAGGGAACCAGGAGACTAGACATTTTGTCTGAGCCAGAAGTGTCTGGAGACTGAACTCCAACTGTCAACTTCATTTATGAAAAATGGAAGAATCTTAAAAGACACGAGAAGGCATTGAAAGACACATTGAAAGATGTGGACTCCCCCCAAAAAAACCCCCAGATCTTAAAAGACGAAGTATTTGCATAGGAATTGTAAATGTATGTATTTTAAATTCTGAACAGCAACAATAGCTATGCTCTGTTGTTTGATTTTCTTATTAAAGCAGAAATTCTGTTCTTCAAACAGCTTTGCTGACAGTATTCCCTATACCTATTCTTCATAATATATTCAACTTCCCATCAAAATAGAACATTTAGTCTTTTACTGGTGAGCTATGCACAAGCTGTATGTTTTTAACAGCTTTGACAAAGCCAGATTAATTCAGTTGTTTGGTGTGGTGTTTTTTTTTTTTTTTTCTGCCCAAGGATATATTTTTATTCTGCAAAAGTATGGCTTGTGAAAACTGTTTTTTCAGGTACTTGTTTTGGACTCCACCATAGCCTTTCACCATTTGGATTTCAGTGAAACTATGGATGTTTATCAAGTATGGAGTATGGGCAACTGTCATCCCAATATTTTAGCTTTTGCTTGGATAACATACTTAGCAAACTTGGACTGTGGTGACTTTGGCTGTTAACGTGTAGAATTTTTTCCTTTGCTTTTTTTGGCCACTGCTCTGCTCCAGTTGGGGCCTCAGCTTTCCCAAGTGAGGTCTTCCTCACCTTGAGTTCAGAGGAAGTGATGATGCTAAAACACTTTGAAAATCTTTGTTTCTGGGTTTTGATGAAAATACAAAGAGAACTCCATCAGCCAAAGGCTCATGTGTGCTGGTGCAGGAGGACTGACAGATGAAGAAGCATGGCACAACTGAAGTCTTCTGCAGACTTGAGCAATGTGTTTTAAGTTTTAAATGTGTTTTGACTTTTTGCAATTTTAAACAGACTCTGCAGAGATGCTTTAATCACTTGGAAATGTTTGATGTTGCAACTGTTTTTATTTTGTGCATTTGTTCTTGTGTTAAAAGCTATCTGTGGAAGGAACTCTGTGCTCCTGTCTGGTAGTAGACTTCTGTCAGAGTGTAAACAGCCACATGAAGCCCGTAGGAATAATCTCAATATAAGCAAGGAAATATAATTATATATCCAAGAGACATTTGCAGTGCAGTTCAGTTTTGGTAGAAGGCTTATGGCTTGTTAAGCTTTAAAATGCTATTTTTGTTTCTGAAATACACAAAAAGTACAAGTTCTGGATTTCAAAACATTTTTTTTAGTGGAAATTACACCAAGCCTGAAGAGGAAGACATGTGCTTTACCAGTTTGCTGGCACTCAGGTGATTTTAGTCACTGAAATGCTTCAGAGGCTCCAGGTGTCTTCCTACTAAGTTACAAGAAATTGGTGGAAAAGTACTTCCCATTTCTCTGAACAGACAGGGTTGTCTGGCTCATTGTGTGCACAGATTATCAGTAAATCTGGAGGAAACAAAAAATAATCTAACTCCCAATAGAAAAGTGAGTGTTTCTGTGGAAATTGAGTTGAAGTTGCTTACAAGTAATTAATTTCCCAATTGCCTTTTCCTTCATTTTAATGAAAGAAGTATTTTATTTTTCTCTTGTGGATGGTTTTGTTAGTAATAATTTGTATGTAATTGGAACAAAATTTGGTGAGAAAGTCATTAGCACTGTAGTGAAATAGCAGATGGACAAAAAAATGTTTGCTGAAATAGACTCCCATCAGTTTAAAGGAATCTCTCTGGGCTTGCAACCTTGATTTATTAACTTCTTAAGATGATCATTTAATAGTTCAACTTTCTATTTTCCTAACAAGGAAAAGAGGTGGTACTGATCATGCACTTACAGTACAAATAAAAGTTTTTCAACCACGAAGCTTGTTCTAGGTGTTCACATGCAAGCTTCAGCTATGAACATACTTCCTACAAATAATTGTAAACTTCAGTACAGCAGCTACCAATAGTTTGCTTTGTATTTCCTATCATCTCTATCTTTTACTCAAATACATGTATTCAGTTTTATTCCAAGTGGATTCAGTTGGCCTCTGATGGCTCTGGCCATGAAGGATGTAGCTGATGGGTTTGCAGGAATGTAGTAGTAGGTATAGAAGGGGCTCAGACAGTGACATCTGACAGATTCGTGGTCTGCAGCATTTATTCTTTGTCTGCAAGCAAAAGCTGGATGTGTCATCCAATAATTTTGTGTAGGTAAATGTGCTGTAATACGAATGTGCTTTTATATGCTATACTAGCATAAACTACCTTTTAGAAAATGTTTGCATGGTATAACAGTTTTTTATTGTTCTACTAATACTAATTTCATGCAAATGGACATATTAAAAGGAGAGACAATTCATAAAGCCATAAAGATAACATAGCTGCTTAAAATTTACAATATGTGAACAACCAACCAGTAAAATTTTGAAATTATTTGAAATATTATATTTAATGTAAAAATATAAGTCCATGCTTTCTTAAGGTATTTCTTTGTAGTATTAACTGATTTGAAACTTGTACCATGCTGTAATAAACTGGAAACCCTTCCAAAGAGGAAATGATTTACAAATAAAAAATACAAAAATGGTACTAATAAGGGGAAAAAAAATCTTTATTTTTGAGGCTGAAAAAAAGGAAATACTGAATATTTTTTATCAACTATGAGTTTGTATATGCTATTACTTGCCAACGCAGTTAGAAATGTAAAAGCAGAATGGTGTCTCCACCCTACTTATTCTTCCATTTTTCACTTGGCAAAAAAACCAGCTCTTCCTTTTTTTTTTTTCCCCTTCTAGCACATATGTAAACATAACTCTGTTTAATTTACTTTTTTTTTTTTCTGCTAGCTTGGAGTTGCTGATGTTGGCACAGTTTTAGAGGACAAATGCTTAACACACTGCAATTACAGTTAAGGGGGTAGCAATATTAAGACATTGGAGATGAGTTGTTTCCATCTCCCTTCTGGTCTCCTCCCACAGTTTTTTAATAGTCTCCAAATGACTTAAAAATGTCTGAGGTCTGCTTCTGCAGTTAGCTGAAGAAACAGTCCCTCTGAAGGGAGCAGTGCATAACATAACGTGGCTGAGCTCTCAGGATGGCACCTGTACTGTAGCTCCTGAAGAAGTCGGTCAGTTATGACTCAAGCTTGGTAGACCAATGACTTCCAGATGCCTTTTGGCTTTTAGGAGTATTAGGTTTCCCACCCTCTTAATAGCCATCTAAATAGTAGTTTTTGAGAGGTCTAGACAACTTATAATGTCTTTCTAGAATGCAGTTCGCTCTTCCAGATGGCTTTTTAGTGTCCCCTTGGTTCTATTGGCCATGTCTTTGAATGGTAACTTTGGAATTCAGAAGCACTAATGGATTGTCTAATATAGCTTGGCTTTATAGCTTTGCAAAACAAAGAAAAAGCAGCTAGGAGGCTTGCACAGAAGAGTTAAAAAGTAGAAAACATGGAAGTGGGGAGCTAATAGAAAATCTAGTTCATGTTCAATTTCCCTGGTTTTGGGCTTATAACCAGTTTTCTTCCTTCCATTTTAGGATTGTGCAACAGCTGCATTTCAGTTTCCTTACAGCTGTGATCTACTGATATATGGCCTAACAGTTTTTCAATGAATGCATGAATGAGATTTTCAGTTTTTTTTTTTTTTTATCCTTTCAGTCAATACTTTTTTGGAAGTTGAAAGCTTAATACAAGCACTAAGCAGTAGATCGTCACTCTTTCTTAACCTCTGATACAACTGGTTTTTTTTTACATTAAAAATTTTAAAATGAAACTTCTGTTGTATTTCTTGCATTTCAAAGCTGTCAGAGAAAAAGGCTTTATTAGCATAGATTCAAGTTTTACTTCTCTTCTGCTTGTGGATGGGACTTCGTGTGGGAATGCCTTACATTTGTATGTCCATTTGGATCTTGTATTTAAATAGCTACACTGAGTGCTTCTGATTACCTAGGACCTTTTGAAGCTGCCTTATCTGGTCTTAAGTGTGTGTTTATAAGATGTGGTTACTGGTAAGGTTTCCTAAGCATGACAAAATGGAAAGCTGAAATTGGAGTGTTTCTTGAGCACAGTGTTTTGACTTTGTCTTGAAGGCCAGCCATCGGTGAGAACATTAATAACACCAATATCAATGTATAGAAAAAAATAATAATTCAGGGGTGAAACCATTTTCTTTATGTTCTTCAGTTGAGTGGGACTCTTTAATTCCAAGCAGGAATGCAAAGACTGTTCTGTACTCGTAAAGTAGCTTTAATTCCTGGTAACAGAAAGACTTTAAACAATGTTACCTGACTGGATAGATGTTTCAGCACAGGGAGACGAGAGTTGCACGTAGAGCCTGTGTAAGAGAGCTAGAGTTACAACATGCTTGACAGGATTTGCAGTCACATAGAGAACTGTACAAACTTGTACACCAGATGGGTTGTGGTGTTTGGTGTCCCATCAGTTTTCTTTTGTAAATATGCAGTTGTAGTACTGAAACAGTGTTTTTCCAATATTCATATGATGAATGTAGTTTTTATCTTAGGTCTTTTCTTTGTTATGCCATAAATGTGAATAAATCTTTTGAAATCCTCCTTGAGTAACATTTTGGGGAGGTCAGTGTAAGATATCTTAAAGTGCTGCGTGTGTGTGTGTGGCTTCTGTGTCTGCTCAGTCATGAGAAAGCTTGACTTGTTATGAGTATAGAAAGAGTTGTTTGTTTTCATTGTGGCAGGCCGAGGTATAACGCTGCTCTGATGAAATGACAACTTTTGTGAAGAAGTACCTCTTTAATGTCGTGGTTTAATGTAACATGACGTTCCTTTTGGTAAGAAAATAATTAAATAAAGGACCTATGTAGTCTTTGAGACATGTCACTGAATACAAATAGATTTTATTACCTGAAGAAGACTTACAGAAATTATTGAAGTATACATACATGTGATTAGAAATCAGATGATGAAATGATGGTATTTGGAGGAAAGGAAATGACAAAACTTTTGGGCTGTAAACCTGGCAAGATTTAGTAGTCTAGATATGTAAGATTGAAACCTCTGGAGTTAGAGGTATGCAGCAATACTGGCTTATGGTAAGCAGAGAAAGCATAACGATGACTGGTTTGTTTTTTGGTTTTTTTTGTATAAAAGTTGTTAGTACTTGAACATATTCTAGAATTAGGGGTAAAAAGAGCAGCACATTTATCATATTGTAAGTAAGAGCAGAATTTAGAAACTGCTTGCATAATTTAGTGTTGTGCTGCTTGAGGTACTGATCCATTGCTGGTAGAATAATTAATAGGAAAACTTAGGAAATATGTAAGAAAATTTGGCACTACTGGAGATGTCAATTATACCCCAGTCAAACCTGGAACTTGAACAGACCTGCACTGTACAGTTTTGATAACTAGCTGATAAATGCGTGGTGCATGTCAGGGCTATGCTGAAGTTGGCAGACCAAGCATGTGCAAAACATGACTTTTATGGTGTATCTCTGAGTACTGATACTCTTGAAAGAGGACAGCAAGATGCTGAAGGGATAAAACAACACCAGCTATAGCAGCTGTGTGGCAGTTTACTGTCTAGATCTGCTGCTGTAAATCAGCAAGTGAAGTTAGTGAGAAACTGCTTTTGTCTATGTTTTTTGCTGCTCATACTCATGGACTTTTGTCTCCTGAATATTTTGAGGGAAATAATAATAATCATACCATGTGGAAGAAAAGAATTTGGAAATATTGAGGCATCAGCCTTTTGTTGTGCCACTGGTGATTGCTTTAAAATATTTGAAAGCAAAATTTTCTTAAACACCTGTGGAGTTTTCTGTGTCTAGGTAACATACAAAGCCAGGAGAGCTCTGTGTGAACTCGGTGGGTGATACCCTGGGAGCTGTCTAGCTGCGATGGGTGGAAAAACGTGCATATCTTCTTCCTTCTCTTTGACAGACTTTGCTGTTGCAGTCAGATTTTTGTTTATCATTTCATGTTGTCACTGTTGCCTCTGTCTTACAAGTGTCCTTGAACTTGTACATCATTTGTGGATCCTCCGCCAGCAGTGACTCTTGCTGTTTGGTCTGTTGTCAGTGCCAATTACTGTGCTGCCAATGGGTTCCTGCACAGCTCTGGGCTACCCTGTAGTTCTCAGTGTGCTACTGATTCATTTTCTTTCCCCAAGCACTGGCATCCCATAGCTGAGGAGCAGGTAAATTATTGAAAGGGTGAGTACTTGGCTCCATTGAAGGTTCCAGCAGATCCTCTTTTGAAATCCATGGTGTTTGGATTTTACTTTTTGATATTTCTGCTAAATCTAGATGCCCCTTGGCTGAGATCAATATTATAACAATTCTTTTTATTATATGGTAAGTTTCTTAGATATGAACTGTGCCCCTTCTGCTGTATTTTTTCAAATCATAAAAATGAAAAGGTTTTGACCTGAATTTCTCAAGAAACAAGACTCACGTGTCTCCTTAACAGTGTATTTTCCTACATATAATAAATATGATATTGCAAAAGAGTTAAAAGAAAAATGTAACAAATGGAGAAAAAAATTAATATCACCTTAGAGCCGGAGGATTCTTTCATTCTAAGCCAGTTCTGGGGAGGAAGTGGGAAGATAGCAGGCCTTGGCTATTAAAGCGTGACCAGCTGTATGTGTGACACAGTGCTGGAGGTGGCTTGGTGGCACTTTTCCTTCTGTCTTCACCAACCCTGCTCTGAGCAGTTTTCAGGAGAGCTGGTTGAAATCAGTCTCAGTATGGGAGGGTTGCAAATTTGGACAAGCCATTTATCTGCTGACCAATATCTGAAAATGTATCTGGGGTAGGTTTCTTGGTCATCTTGCGATGTTAAGTACAAAGTAATATAATGTGTTAGCTCTGTGCTTTTTCCCTAAAACTTAGTCAGTACTGGCCACTTGAGGAATGTTAATGCTTTTGGACATAGGCTATGAAAATATTGGAAATTACAAGATTTCCCTTATTTTTTCAAAATAAATTGGCTTTTAAAGTGCTAAAACAAGATATGGTAGGATCCAGATCTTCTATCTAGACCTGTTTTCCAGAGCTGCCCCTTCTGCCAGCGATTTAAGATGACTGTGTAGCTCACATTCTGTGATTTCAGGGGTTCTTCATCATATGCCACATTTGCAGAGCTAACCACTATTTTGATACAGTACAATTTCTGTATGGAATTTCAAATGGTAAGAGTAATGAAATTTGATATTAGCATTTGCTACTCAATTTTTACACTGTTTTCTCTAAAATATAAACATCACTTTCTGCTTCGCTTTTTTCAGTAAGTGGCTCATTTTTTCAGCCTCTAGCAGAGGACACTGAGGAACTAACTTGTGTCTTAGGGCCAGATATAGTCAGAATATTTAATGTGGTCCCTAAGCTTTTGAAGGAAGCCCCAGATATAGGTCTCTGTAGAGAGGTTTCAAAGTGCAAGCTCCATAGCACAATGTTGTGCAACATGTGTCTGGTTTTACAACAGTGTGATGTGTGGCCATTCGCTCACCCCAGGAGTGAGGATGTTACGGCTTACCCCAACAAGCAGTGGAATATTCCTGCATGTAACTTTTTTTTTTTCTGTTTGCTGAATCTCCTCCAAACCAATATGAATGCATCTCTAGGGGAATTTTCCTATAAGTAGGAACTTGTATTTAGCTGGTATATCAGAACAACTTTCTCTTTTACTTGAAAGAAGTAGAGATGCACAAACTAAACATTGAAAAATTAAATCCCTTGAAAAATAGAAGACAAAGGTGGAAAAATGTTTTGCAGAGCAAACTGATTGCAGCGGATTATCTATTCTTCATGCAGTGGGGTAGATAGTAGTAACCAAAGAGGATGACATCTTCAGAGTCATTTATGGAGAACTGTAAAACCTTCCTTGTCCACTTCATTGCCTGAGCACTACTGTACCAAAGCTGCATTGTCTACTAGTTATGTTGTTCCTCCTCCAGAAGCCTTTATCATCGAATGCACATACGTGCACTTGCACAGAAAGCTCAAAACACATCAGAAACCCCAGAGAAATCCTTCCCAGAGCCTCAGAACAGAAGGTGCAACTGAGCAAGAATTTCAAAGCAAGAACTCGGCTGTGGGCAGGATTTCCCTCCCGCTGCTTCTTTCTCTCCTGTTGTGCATCTTGCATATCTGTCTGTGAATGGCAGGGTTTCAAGGTAAGGAGTGGAAAGCAGTCCCATGGCTCTTCAAACCTGATGGTAAGCTGCCAGTGTGAACACTCCCTGGCTGAGCACAACTTAATACCTTGTCACCTTTTTCCTGAGTAAATTATTTCATCTCATGCCCTTTAGATGAGAGTTAATTGGAGATCTGTGTTTCTATTCTGTTTTTTTTTTTTTTCTTGTGCTCCTTGTAGATGTGGGATCAGATCACAATTAAGAGGTTGGGTCCTTGCAGGTCTGAGATGGAGCTGCCCTATCTGTCCATCAGTTGCTCTGAGCTTGGGTTGCATCCAGTCTGCTACATCTTTATCCACTGTTTAATTTCAATTTGAAACTTTTACATACACCATACTTAAGTGCTTGTTATGAAAGCATAACTAGCTTTTCATGATTCTTGTAAGATTGGTTTAATTTTATTTTGTAGCTTTTCATTTTTTCCCTGCTTTGTATTACTGCAACTGAAAATAAGTGTATTTTTTCCTTTTTTTTTTTTTTTTTACCTCCTTATCATTTAGAATTCACTTTAATTAGAAGAATAGTTATTACAAACAGAAATTGGGAGAGGACAGATACAGCCTAATGTGACAGGCGGCTATGGTAATTGGTATTATGAAAAGGTGTGATGGAGCTGATTCTCTCTTAGGAGAATAATTCTGATTTGTGTATTTTGTGGCTGTTCTCTGGTTAAAAGATACCACAGGTTTTGTGTTGCGGGCCATTTACTGAATAGGTATTCTAGAGGTGAGATAGCCCAACAGAAGTCTAGTAATTCTGTAACTGTGAATAGTTAGTGTTACAGTTAGAAAATACACACAAATCTCTTAGACATGTTGTAAATGTTGGGTAAGTCAGAATGAGGTATAAGCAAGTTAATTTCAGTACATGCTTGAATTTATCTCAGGCTTTAAATCTGACCTTTTCCAAAAGACAGAAAGTTGAATCTTTACCCCATTATCTCTGGGAACATGTTTTTTATTCATTTTGTTAGTTTGAAGGTGTGGAAAAGCTGATGAAAACCTTACAGCTAAAGAAGTGTTTGGGAAAATCTATATTTAGTCATTAGAAAAGCTAGGGAGCTTTTGGGTACTTTCCTGAATTCTTGGAGGTTTTACTGATACTGTTTTGAAATATCAGAAGTGAAGGAGTTTCCTCACAAGGAGCCAGAGATTGAGTTATGGTTTGATTTATGAAGCTGTGCAGCTGAAGCAGGCAATTCAGTAATTTGTGGCAGAGACACCATAGTGTGTATCCTGATCTGTTCTGGAACTTCTTGTATAGATCTTTATAGAGGATTAATCCTAATAGCATTAGTATAGCAAGACATATTGCTAAGTAGATTTAGACTACTAACAAAAACTCAAAAAAAAAAAAAAAATCCTTTGGACATTGCTTATAAAATAGGTGGCATAACATTAACCTCTTCAAGCAGTTCCAGGCTTTTTCAGACATCATCTTGGACAAAAGGGAAACTGAGCAACGAATTACCAGAGACCATGATAGCTCTGTCAGCCTTCTGAATTAAAGGCCGTTGCCATCCAGTTACTCATTTAGTTTGGACATTAGGAAGAATTTTTTCACTGAAAAAGGGTTGTCAAGCATTGGCACAGGCTGCCCAGGGAAGTGGGTGAATCACCATCCCTGCTGCGTTTAAAACTTGTGTGGATGTGGTGCTTAGGGACGTGGTTTAGCAGTGGACATGTGGAGTAGGGTTGATGGTTGAACTCAGTGATCTTGAAGGTCTTTTCCACCCTAGATGATTCTATGATCCTTATTCAGGACATAGTAACAAAACTTAGTATAGCCTTAAACTGATAGTTAAAAAGCAGATTTACCAATTTTAACGCTTGTGTTTCTGCCTTCTATTTTAGTCAAAAGTATCCAGTGGTACAATGCATCTTTGATAGTTCTCAGATAATTTAATATCTTAAATACTGATATCTTTAATGATCCTGAAGATATACTGTCAGTAAGCTTGAAGCAAATATGAATGCTAGAGATAGGATTTAAATTTAACACTAGTCTTTTTAAGGCATTTGAGGCAACCATTTCCATAAATTAGAAGGGATATCTCTCAAACTGTGTCTTTCTGGTTTGATATACTGTGTAGGTGGTTTCATAAATCAGCTGCCGTTAAAATGACAACGCATAGTATAATGCTCTGCTAATTTAATTTTGCTAAATGGTTCTTTTTTTAATCACTGTAATACATTTTGATAAGTGGTTAATATGATCAGTTTAAAGACTGATTTAAATTTCAGCAGGTTTTTTAACTTGTCTTGTGTATTGTTTACTTACATGGTCAGGTGTAAATACTTTCCATTGATCTATTCAGTTTACACAGTACTTTCAAACATAATAAAGCACTGCTTGTTCAAGACTAAGCATACCATTTTCACTTGAAGTATGGAGCTACTGATTCTAAAATAAGTAATGATCTTGGATACATTGGTTCTTAAGTGCTTTGCTCTAAATGTTGAAATAAATAGTATTCAGAAGTTCACAGTTATGGAAGTAATTATTTCTTTTGCAAATGAGCAGAAGTAAAAGCTGGTGTACGATAGAGACAAGGTCTATGTTCCTGGACTTCAGAACAGAGAGGAGATTTAACTTGAGAGCCTGGGTTTGTAGAGAGATGTTTTCTGCTTCTGTTACTCACAGGGTCCTTGGAGGCTGTTACTGTGATATCTGCCTCATGTCTGTCCATGTTTCACAAGGGTATTAGGCCAAAAAGTCTGTCTGAGCTGACTCCCGCTTTGTGCTCTCCATGTTAAGGAGGAGTACAGGTGATTGCTGTCATCATAGTACCAGGGGCATTGTATGTAACCCCAGTGCAAAGCAGTGCTATCAAAGGTTATAGGAATGCTTTTGGCATTCAACATGTGCATAACATAACTTTTGAACTGCGTGTGTGGCAGTTGAATTTTTTCTTTTTTTTCTGTCACCTACATGAGTTATCCATGAATATCTCATGGCTGCTACCTGAAAGGCTGCCATTCTTTAGGGTGTGTGTTATGCACTGTTCATTGCTACAGTCATCCTTGGATATCAGCAAGCCCAGGCTGTGAGGTGGCTTGTTGCCTTTCCCATCTGCCCATTGCTGCTTTCCAGACAGGGCTTATGACTCTCCCTGTGGAAGGAAGGATGAGATAGAAGAAGTGAAATAGATAAAGAAACAAAGTTAGCTGTCTGTCTCAAGGTATTACATTGTGCTGATGCCATATGCTTCATGTAAGAGCCGATTCCAGTTGATGTCTTGTAAGCAAAGCCTAGTTCTGTCTCCCTGTGCATTGCTGGAGCTGTGACTAAGCTGTTCAGCTGCCAGGCATTGTCTGGCTGTAAATGTGGTGGTGGTGGTGGGAGAGCCCCTCATTTGAAGAGGGAGGAAGGAAGGCAGCAGCCTCCTTAGGGACATGCAACACTCCCACTGGTTTCTGCGGCCAAAGCTACTGCTTAGGTGGACTTGGGAGAACTTGGCTATAACTACAAATGAATAGGCTGGAAGGTGTCATGCGCAGACTTATTTTTTTTTTTTTTTTTTTTCCTAGTTTTCAGTGACGTGAACAATGTAACATAATGGGTGGGAATGTATTTCACCGTAAGTTTTTTAACTTACAGTGGCATTATTCCTTCATCTGCCAACAGCTAACCTGGGATGGCTCTTACATTGCTGTCAAGAAAACCTTCCCTCCATTGAGGTGTTGTGTCTTTGCTCTTTCTGTGCAGTTGTTAGTAAGCCCTTGGGAACCTGAAATCCTGAGCCTGAAACCTGAAAAGGGGCTGAAACCTGAAAGCCCTTGGGAACCTGAAATCAAGAGGCATCAGCCGCTTGATGCATCTGTCTGCTCCATTGTGCTGCTGTGTAGATGTCTGGCAAGGCAAGGAGTTGTTTGACAGTGGAGATCAGACCCAGAGCAGAGAGTGGACTGTATGAAATCCAGGCAGCAGTTCTCATCAAGTATTACTTTTGCATTTCTGAGCAGAAAACATGCAGCCTTTGGGTAAAAATGGAAGTATTCCTTATTTTTTATGAGTGCTTTTCTTTTTTTTTTTTTTTTTTTTTTTTTGGATAATAATGAAACTTTTTTTTTTACTGAAACTATATATTTCAATGAAATAAAACTTGTAAAAGGAAGATAAAATCTAACAAAAGTAGTTTTTTTAATGAAAATATATACCATCTTTATGAAACAGAAATTTTTTGAGGAGGTATAGCAACTAAACTTGTTGTTGAAAGAATACATTAGAGACAGCCTGGATTTTGAATATGGATGAGTTTAATACTGCATAGCTTCAGTCTTCGGGCACTTACTTCTAAGTCCCTCTGTAAAAATTAGGCAGCAAATGTTATTGTGTCTAAAATGCTACACCTGTCATCCTGTACCTCTGAAATGTTAGGCACAAATGGAGTAGCTGTCAGACATGGGAAGCTGTGAGTGGTAACTGAAAGCGTGAGTGCCTCACATGGTCAAAAGGTGAATATTTTAGTTTGAGACTGAAGATACTGGAAAGTATTGATTAATAATGAGCTTCCTGTTAGTGTTGTGGGTTCATAATAATACACCTGTTTTGGGATAGCCATGAAAATTAATAAATCACCGTTCTGAAAATGGGTAGGATTTGACTATTAAAACTGTTGATAAAATGCCAAAGCAAACATTAGGGATGTACTGCAAAGGTGTAAAATGTCAAATGAAAAGAGAGATGCCTGAAAGATTGCAGTTTCTGAGCCACTACAGCCTTTGGTACTGGTTATTACAGCACTGTATTAACACATTTACCATTAAAGCATTTGGCCTTTCTGCACCTGGAATATACATGCCATGATCCTTCTGGTTGCTGCAGTAATGGATTTAAGACACCACAGTATTCATTGATGTAACTTTTCAGTTTCTGTAAAATACTTCTATTTTAAAGCATTTTAGCTTTGTCTGTATTCAGCACATGACTATACCAAGACACTGCTGTGCAAGTTAGATCCTAACAAGTCTATGGGTCCGGATGGGATTCATCCCAGGGTGCTTAGAGAGCTGGCACA
>JAAGNO010024785.1:0-69741 GCA_033439905.1 Ceryle rudis
GAATAGCTACCAAAAATTAAATTCTGCATAAAATATCTCACATGGCAATGAATATGTTTCCTTACAAGTGTTCCTCAGTGCACTGGGTAGCTGCTCAATTACCTGTGTGTCAAATGATTATCTGAGAGCTCAATTTCATCTCCATTAGCCTTCCCCCACCTCACCTTTCAGCTATATATGCTACTGAAGTGTTAACACATCTTTGAACCTGCTATTTCTTCAGTTAATTTCCCACTAAGAGGTGCTGGAGTAACAGATGTCATAATTATTCAATTATTATACTAATTTTGCATTCATTCTTTCAAAGCTTTGTATAAGATGGACCCACTGGACATTAATTTCTGGAGCAGTGCAGTGTTATACTTCACAGCCTGCTGTAGTCCTCCTTATATGTGTAAGTAAATGACGTCTAATATATGAAACTATCGCAGAGGTTTGTCATCCTTTTGTCTTATAAATGTTCAGATTGGTTCAAACACAGGAAATTTACATATATGGACACATTTTCTGTTCTGTGGCTTACTGGTTTTTTTGCAAGAGTGCACTGCTCACCACATAACGCACTGCTTTTTTTAATAAATAAAACCCCCAAACTTAACAAAAATGAAGAGTTGTATTCTAGTCTGTTCTGAATGTTATTAACAAATTTTATTAGCGGGCTTCTTAGGGGCTTGTAACATCATCCATAGAAGGTGAAAGATCATTCATAACCCATCCATGCAAGTGAAACAGCAAGAAATTGTTCCCAACAGTTTAAAATTCCTTCAAAAACTGATCTGTGGTACTGAATACACAGGTAAAATGGTAACACAGTTAGTGAGGGCTCACAGAACCCTACAATTGAGAATAAAGACTTTCTTGCTAAAAAAAAGAGGTAACCAGTATAAGGCATAAGATCTTTTCTGTATCAAACAATGCAAAAGATATAATGTTTATAGACCTCTGAGAACTTTGGAAGGAAAATAAAAACATGCTTAATGCAACATGCAAAATATATGTACATAGTCATCCTTTCAATCAAAACAAACAAAAACCTCACTTTCTAACAATGCACATTTTAAATTCAATGTAGCAGAGATCTGCATATTTAATTTTCTGCTTTAAATGTATACCAGATCCCTGACTCTATCCTCAAGGTCACTGAAAATCACAGACATTTTAGGATTTTCATTAATGTTCTAAAATGTGGGAAGTCATATGTAGTAAACAACAGGAATAAGGGAATTGTTATAGAAAAGGAAAGCAACATTAGTCCCCAGACTGCAGATGCAAAAGGATGTCAAATGGACCAAAAGTTACTAGCTGGGGTCTGAAAGAGATCTCTCTCCTTCCTTCCTCTCTACCAATCTGGGACTCTAGAACTGTTCTCAGTATGTGCATATGTACAAATCGTGTCTTGTTCTTATTTTCTAAAACTCCTATATGCAAGAAGCTTTTGTACATCAGAAATGACTATTTTTATATGCTATACCCTCAGGGTGTAGTACAGTATAATCTATACTTAACGTGCTTTTTCATATAATATGCTTGTAGCCAAAATGTGAGAGCAGCTATGAGAAAATTAAATAGAACAAGAGCTGCCATGTGCTCCACAATTAAAGGAAACACTAAGTAGCAGCAATGGGAATTAAACAGGACACTGTGTTATGCCAAATACCAAATGTGAAACCAAAATATCTGCCAAGCCTCCCTTATTTGTTACAATTTTTCCATATTTAGGTAAATTCATGTAATTATGTACCCTGCAGTGGTAATAGGACTATGCTTTAGTCCTTTTGCAGCATATGCTGTTGGCACAAACATCCTCTTTGAGGGGGAAAAAACCCAACTTGGCCAAGATTACATATGTTGATTTTATATTGGCATCCTGACTGAGTCTAACAGCTGGTCTTAAATGTAATGAAACTGTGTTGGATTTATTCAGTTAAACAACTTTGCAGACTCTTTATAGCATAAGTATTTCTTATAGCTCCCTATGTTTTTGAATCTGCTTTGATCAGAGCAGAAAAAGTTGCACTTTTTTCCTTCACATTTGAAATATATCTGTGAGCCAAACAATAAGTGTATTTAAGATTACTTTTCTTGTTATACTCAGTGATCCCAGTTTTACACAACAGTGATCACACCTACAAATCTCCTAACTTTTTCATGTATGTGCTTAACAGAAGGTGTGAAATAAGCATGTTCCTGCCTGCCTGTGTGGTATTGTTTTGTTGTTGTTGTTGGGGTTTTGCGTGTGTGTGTGGGTTTTGTTTGTTTGGTTTTGGTTTTTTGTTGTTTTGTTTTGTTTTTAAATAGCTGCACACTGGATAAATTTGTCAGAAGTTCTGCACCATGTATGCGAATTATTTTCCATGAAAAGAGGGAACACAGATGCAGTATGCCATCCATATTCCAAAGATACGTCTGGCCACCTCCAGAGAAACCTACCATTACACCACATCTTCCAGTTTAAGGCAATTGTTGATATGTACAAATGCTGAGATAAGCTCAGTATTTCTGAGCATTTTTGGAAGTCCCTTGAAGGCAGTAGTAGCTATTAAAACTGAAGACAGGTTCTAAACTGCTGTCTGATAATCAATCATAAGTAACTACATCCTGCAAACACTGAACGTATCTAGAAAGCAGTACAGCAGTCGTGAGGCAGAGTTTAAATGTACTAAGATCACACAAACTGCAGCATCATTGCTGAGAATAATTTGAGAAGTAGCTATTCACAAACTTGTAGCATACATAGTCATCTACAAACAAAATTGAAATGACAAGTTCTAAATGCATAAAAATGATACTCAACAACACAGTGATATCTGGATCTCAGTCTAAAAGAGGAGTTATTGAAATATCAGTAAAGGATGGTAGTGCTAGATCTCATTTTAAGGATAGAACTCTCCCTTTTCAAAAGGTTCTAATGCTCCAGAGTTATCTATCAATTCTGTCTTATTTGTACACTCTGCATAAGACTTCAGGTCCTTTAGAAAGATGGGGATAGACTGGGAAATATCACTGCTCAAGTAAAACAGACTGAGAAGTTTGCTAATGCTTCTGAAGGGAATTGTCATTGTCTGTACAGGTGAGCTCCACTACATACATAGGAAGGGCTCACACTTCTAAGAAGTAAAGCATCTTGCTAAAGTCTGTTCTCCTGCATAATGCAGACCACCTGACCTCATGGCATAGGAGTTTTGGTAGGAGGCTTTTTTTAATTTTTATTTTTGAAACACTAATCTTCATGGCAGATCCTGACAAAAGTTTGTTATACCTTGTTAGCAGCTTCTAGTATGTTCAGACAACACTGCTATTCAAATCTCATGTTCTCATGTTCAATATTTAACAATATCATGCAAATATTTATTTTCCCCAAAGCAGTGAGATTAAAGTGCATTAACCATCACCCCACCCTCCCACCAGTCCATAAAAGGAAAAACTGAGCTGGTCCAAAGACTGGGACTGCCTAGATTCACCTCTGCATGACACAGAGCTTTATATGATTTGGGGTGTTAAGAAAGAAGTCAGCCTTTATTTCATGTAAGGCAAGCTCATGATTCAAAACATCTCGTGTTCCTCACTAATGTTCTTCAAAGGACAATGACAATCATAGAAATCCTACCTTCAAAAATGATTTTACACTGCAGGCTCATCTTTATAAATACTCCAGCTCTCTTATAACTAGGCTCAGCTAGGTAAAAGTTTTAGAGCACTTTATCATAGTTAGAACAAGCACTCACTGGATGATCACTGGTAGGGAATAGACAGCATTTACAAGTAGGCTGCTACAAAACTTTCAGATTTAATAGATGAAGAAAACCTTTAAGTTTCTCCATGAAATCCAACAACCTCCAGATTAGAGATTACAGCGTTTATAAAATGACAGTTTTGGTGACTCAAGTACTGATCTAAGCAACACCAGCTAATATACACTATGTACCTACTCCTTAAGTGTAACAGTAAAAATATACTGAAAAATGTCGGTAAACAAAACAAGTTTTGTTATGTTTTTTTCCAAGCAGACACAGAATTAATATTATTTTTTTAAATCTGTGAATTACCCAAGAATGCCACCTTAGCTGGTACACCACCTTTTATTTGATGAGCAAGGAAAAGTAAGTGTGAAGTACTGGAGTACTTTGGCTTGTTTTAAAGCAGAATAAACTTGTTTAGAAGTCTTTCATCAGTGCTTTTAAAACCAGCAAATGTGGTGTGAACTTCATTTAAGAGTACTGGAATGAGAAAATAGGTCTTTGAAGAAATACAAAAATGACAAAAGATTTATCAGAAGTAACTCCAGGTCTTTCAGATCTTTAACCACCTCTTCCACTTCCTCTTTGACAGCTTGTCTTAATACATTCTTAAGTGTTCACAAAATTTAGGCAAGAATGTTCAAACAAGCAAGATAGTTTTGTGTATTAAGAATTCTGCAGGAACCAGCAAACATACAGGTACATTTTTAAGTGACTGCAATATCCTTAACATCGTATCATTTTCCTTTGTTGTAAGCAGCAACAAAACAGCTTAATTGTAGTTCTGCTGTATATACTTGCAACACTTAGAGTCACTGCACCAGGAGTGCAACACTCACATCTTGTGAGTCTGTTAAATACCCAAGCTTGAATAACAAGGTAGCACCCTATTCCACCAGTCTTACTAATGAGGTAAATTCTTTTGTGTATTGATTTTAATTAGTTCACTTGTGGAAAAAAGTCCTACATAGCATGATTAAGGGCAACAATATAGCCCTGGGTAAGGACCAGACCTACTTTAAAGTCTAACATAATACACAAATTGTCAGTATCATAAAATCTAATTTTACATACATATATGAATGTGTGTTTTACTAGTGGAGTTTTTTGGTTTAATTTCAATGGTCTGCTTGAACATTTAAAAGACTACACTGAACATATTATACCGACGCAAAAACTTGATGCTAAATATTAACGTAGGACAGACCACTGAAATGCTACATGGAGACTGGAACTTGGTGACAAAGAAATTCACAGAACTATTTAGCAGTATGCAGTTTATAAGATTGGCTGTAGTTGGGAGGAATTCAGTGATACATACAATAGGAATTATCTGCCCTGAATATAAAATCAGACTTTCATTTCACTAATAGACTTAGATTAATGTGTAATATTCTGCATTTTCTGAATATGCAGCTATTACATGTAGATATAGATATCATTCTAAGCTGCATTTAAGACAGTATGATAGTTGTATCCACATAAATTACTGAAAAGATGTATCAATACAAATTAGTTCTGTACATTAATGACTAAGCATTTCTAGAGTTCATATCACCTAAAATAGTATGCAGTAACATTATTTTGTTTAATAAATAAAAAGTACCTTATGACTAAATTCATTCTGACTTTTTAATTCTCAAATGAATTATTTCTTCATTCTGTTCTACACGACTTAATCATTCAATCTTGTAGGTGCACTTCAAAAGCTTTAAGAATCTTACATTTGATTTCTGGGAAGTATTTTCTCGTTAACATCTAACATATGTACCCTGTAGGCATGATTCACACAAGTCTCTGGAATTCTAAGGAAATGATGATCAGTCACAGAAATGTGCAAGGATTCAAGAACTCTGGGAATTTTCACTTCAAATGTTGTCAGCGAGTCACTAATATAAAAATTTCTCACCAAGTCACTGAAAAAAATGCTCTGTACTGTGCAGCTATGAGAAAAGTTACACATCTAATTAACTCTACAACCTGAAGGTATGTTTCCTCAAAGTTGATAACTGAATCTGTTAGATTCAGAGAAATGCTAATTACAGGAAAGAGATACTCAGTATGTTCTGAATAAAGTTTATACCTTGATGGAGGAAGCTGGGTGGAGAAGGGAACAGCTAGCCAATCAGCAGACAAAACATGTGCCTAAATGCTCTTGGTCCTAATCAATCACAGAAACCACGCTCCAACAATCTTCTAATTGTCCGCAATACATTTTTGTTTCATACCATCCTTGGAAAGGCCGACTTGAACATCTAATAATAATGCATATATTTAAGTAATTGATTGGTTGCTTTTCAAAAACTGAAAACTATCCCTTGAATCACTAAAGAGATGGTAAAAATTAAAAGTAATGAGCTCATTTCAATAAAAATTTATGAGACTGGTTTCATGCTGACAAAGTGGGTCCTGAAGGCAGTATCACTTCACTTGCCTGCCAGAAAACAAAAAATTCTTTATTTCAAAATATTTTTAAATCTTTTAATAAGATATGAAAAAAACAGCTACAACTTTATAGGTAAACTGACAGGAATCTGTGCATCTTTGAGATGACCAGTAAGTCAGTAATACAAAAGTATTTTCAGAAGAAATCAAAAACCGAATGTCATCAGGAGTTACTACAGATGGAAAATTCTCTTGAGGATGTATTAATAATATGCATAATGAGCGACGACATAATATCAACTGAATCCTTCAAAATAATTTTTATTAAAGTATCATGTAAGCACATTAAAAAACATAAAGCACAAAGGAACTAAGACAAAGAATCCAACCCACATGGACCAAAGCAAGAATACTAGCTCATTTTCCTCGTGATTGGACAAAGACAGTCTTAAAAGGGAGAACCGCAGCAGCCTGCGCTCTGATAAAGGTCTATTGTATTCACAAATGTTATGCATGGCTACATGAAAAATATTTGATTCAGACAATTATAAAAAAAAAAAAAAAAAAAAAAAAGAAAAAAACCAAACAAAAAAAAAAAAAAAAAAAAAAAAGAGGAGTCACTTAAAAACTGCTCTTGGAAATATCCATCTCTACAAATCCAACTATTAATTCTAGCCATTTTCCAAATAGTACAAATGTTTATTGACATATTGTAATGGTATGCATTACATATAAAAAACAAATAGTACCATTCTTCATTAGATGTTTGTAATAGAATTTCATTAGCTCAAAATTGTCAATATGAGACACTAGAAAATTTAAAAATAAAGTATTTAGACTCAGTTTTAGGCTTAACTATAATTTAAAATACAATACAATACACTGTACAATTTATTGTACAAATAATGATCTGAACTCAGCAATAATAATTTCTGCATTCTTTTACACATGAAAGCTACATTAAAACAAAAATATAAATTTATGTTTTGACAGTATGGTATGACAAACAGCCAGTATATAGTAGGAATTAGATATTCTTAACAACAAACTCTGTGTGTATCGAGATACCATCAAACAGCTATTAATCAGTTCAAGTAGGCAGAAAGAGAGAAGTCAGGGGTGGACTCCCTCATAATGATGGCCCACAAGGTGACAAGATAACCCTGTTCCCTGGATAAACTCCAGACACAGTTGAAAGAGGATACAACCCTTAGAGGAGGAACTTGGAGATAGCTTTAGGTAGCCAGCTGTATTGAAGAAACTGTGTTTAGTGTGGCTCTGACCTATACCGCCACTTCCCATAACTTTTATATGTCAGAACTAGAAACCTGAAGGAATTTCCTCTGGTAATCATGAGCAAAAAAAGTCTGCAATTAAACTGTTTGTAGAAGGCATCAAAAGAAACCTTCAGAAACTTAAACACAAATATTCTATTGCAACACTGCTTCTTTTTTGAACTGGCTTTACATTTCCACCACCACTGATGCAGGTACCAATGCTAAACTTGCACAGGGATGTTTCAGGTATTGAATGAGAAAATGAAAATATTTATATAGCTTTTGAAAAAAAAGTAAAGCATTTCAGCCATTCTCTAAAGTATTTCCACCTCCACACATGCTCTTTATATATGAAAATATTTACATACAATACATACAAAACATTTCTACAATAAGAGGAGTCAAATAATTTAAGTTACTCGCTTGAAAATGGGAAATATAAGAATTGTGTTTGTGAAGGGATCCATTCACAAAGTAGTGGTGTTAAGTAAGATGTTAAGGCACCTGGTAAATAAGCCATCTTCAGTCCCAAGAATCACTTCAGATATGAAAATAAAAGGAAAACATACTAATATTTAGAAAACTGATAGGGAATATACTTTAAAACTTGCACTGTAAAATCTCAGAAGGACATGGAAAAGTAAGTGCTACTTTAAAAGGCATTAAAAAAAAGTCAGAAGCATAATGTGAAACTGCAGTAGGGGAGATAGAATTTATGTTCATGTCCTCACAGAAGTAGCTTATGCATTAAAAATGTGCCTGATGTAAAAACCTTGGGAATTTTAGAGATCTTTACATTACAACCATGCTACCAATAAAACCAGAAGTTATTCTCAAGCCCATTTGCACATTAAAATGTTACATTCTTCATCACTGTCCCCATATTCTTTTTTCTATAGAGTTTTAATTTCTTCTAAATTCAGAATCAGGCTTTCAAAGTGCAAAACATTGCAAAGGAACGTTTTTTAAGGAAACTCATGTTCACTTACATAATTCCAGTAGAATCTAGAGTAAAAGACGGAGTAAATCAATTGAGAAATTATATGAAATTGAGATTTGTGTGTGTGTGTCTGAAAACCTGGCTATAAATGTTCTTATTATTTTGTGAGATAATGCAGGTATTTGAAGTTATTTAAACTATATCGAAATAAGTATTCACATATACAAGACATATTCAGAAAAAGTAAAGAAATATTGTCATCTCAAGTAAAATAAAAATCTACCCCACTACCAAATTCAGGGTTTTTTTAGTGAAGTGGGACTTTTAGTATTACACTGTTTTTCTTCTTTGTACTGTTGTTGACACTCAGAACCATCTTCAAAAGCACCGTACTCTTTTGTGTGGTGTAAAACCAGTATGCTTCCAATTTTGCCATCAATCATCTTTAATAGCATATGCTATTAATGTAATTTTGTTATTGAAGATTCCTAAATCTATTCAGTGGTTTGCACAAGACAATTACGTTTTTTTGTTATATGCATGCAGGCAATCAGATAGCGTCTTTTTAAATTAGAGCAATTAAACATGGTCATTATAAATGGTAGATTATTAAAAAAAATCATGAAGTGTCAATATGACATTCTTTGATTTAAAATAAAATGGTAAGAGAATGGAGAGATGCATTTTAATTATTCCATTTCAAAAGTGTACTTGAAAAATCTGCTTTATGAAAGGTTGTTGATGTTGGGAAATGTTTCCCATAGCTTTTACGAGGCAATGTATAGCTTTACAGATATTTCCAACACCTTGAAAATCCACTGGAAACTTACTCCAGCACAAAAAAAAAAAAGTCCTGTGTATAGTATCTAGAAAAATAATTAGGAAATACGGTCACTTTCCTGCTAAAAATTGTAAGTGGTTGGTTGTTTTTTTGTTTGGTTGGGTTGGGGTTTTTTTTTGCTTCCCTTGGGGTTTTTTGTTTTGTTTTTTTCCTAATAACAAGAAAATACAAAATAAATAAAAATATAGATAAATCATCACTAGTATAGTAAGACTGTGTAGTCAGAATTAAACAGATTTCTACATACTTGTATACCAATGAAAATTGAATAAATGATGCATATTTTTGCCAGAGTAAGTTAAATAACTATATTATTTTGATTGTCTTCTTTCTTCTTGATGTAACTGGTTACTCCCTGTCTACCTTTGCAATATCAAAACCAGGGTGAAACTTAAGCATATGCATTACTCTGCTCTGGTGAGACCTCACCTGGAATTCTGCGTCCAGCTCTGGAGCCCTCAGCACAGGAAGGACAGGGACCTGATGGAGCAGGTCCAGAGGAGGGCCGCAAGTATGATCAGAGGCTGGAACACCTCTCCTACGAGGACAGGCTGAGGGAGCTGGGATTGTTCAGCCTTGAGAAGAGAAGGCTCTGGGGAGACCTAACAGCCACCTTCCAGTACCTGAAGGGAGCTTACAAAAGGCTGGAGAGGGCCTGTTTACAAAGGCTTGTAGTGAAAGGATGAGGGGCAATGGTTTTAAATTAGAAAGGAATGGATTTAGATTAGACGTAAGGAAGAAGTTCTTTATCATGAGGGTAGTAGAACAGTGGAACAGGTTGCCCAGGGAGGTAGTTGAGGCCCCAACCCTGGAGACATTAAAGGTGAGACCTGACAAGGACAGTTTCTCAAGTCTGCTTTATTTTCAGTAAAAAACAAAGCTACCTACAGAACTAAACCTAGAACAAGCAAATTACCTGTGAAAACAGACTCTGAAAAGGAGCTGATCAAAGAATCCATTTTCGGAATGTGTACCTCAGACATGCTGGAGAGCATATACAAACAGCTGTATATAATACTCTAATACCATACATTTTACAGAACGCACGATGATTTATTGCCTCGTCTTTCTATGCTGTTAAATTGAGATAAATTCTTGTGGGAAGCAGAATAAATAATATAGCTTTAACAGTAACTTAAAAACAAAAGTAAAACCTCCAAAATAACCACTTTGTAAAGAACAAAATGAAGCATTTGGAATGTTAGACTTGCATCCTCTTGTGAAAGAGTTAAGCTTATGTATTCTATCTCAGGCCAGCATGATTATTTTAAATGGTTTCCTTGAGGAAAGGAGCAGAACAGTTCAGTGAGAGAGAAAGAAATCTGCTTGTGGAAGATGGTGAACTTTAGAACATCTTCAAGTATAAAGATGAGAGTATTTGAAGATTCTCACCCACATGGAGTATGCAAGGTAGTTTTAGCTGGCACAAATTATATAGATAAGCAACAGCGTAAGAAATAAATCTATTTGGGATATCAAAAAGTGAGAGAAGAAATATCCCTTTCCATCCAAACACCTCTCTGGACTTTGGGATCAATAATTCTGTAGATGTATTTGTGAATATATTCTGGTACATTTCGGTAAGTAATGTTTAAACCATTTTATAGATGAATGATGTCAACTATACCTGACCTTATTAGCAGCAAACCTAATACAGACTTGCAACTACCTGACACAGTAGATTCCCAGTTCTATTTTCAGAACAAAATTTATCAGAGAAAAATATTCAGTACAATTAGCTTTTTCTGTATTGTTTAATTTGAGATATCAAGGAAGTGAAACAAACAAACAAAAAAGGAATCTATCACCTATATTAATGGAGGCTTCAGATCAATTTAACCTGAACTAATATCTTTTCTTAATGACAAATCAATGTCAAAAATAATGAAAGAACTTAAGATTCCGTGTGCTTTCCTAAAGTCTCTGCTGTTAAATGGGGTTGTACAGCCTGCCAGTCTTGCATTATTTATTGGCTGTGAATGTTATTAGATCCTGTTGTGGTTTACAGTACAGAATAGATAGAAGCCAATTATTTCTTCTGCATTCTTTCAAGATTTACACATTTGAAAAGAAAAAAAAAAAACCAACTCTTTACATTAAGAACTTCAAATAAAGCTAGAAATAAACTGCAAATGAACACACTATCAGTTTTTCTGTTACTTGTATAACCTTACAGGTATGTCTACATTTTCTCCAGATGATTTTTTGCTTGAGCCCATGACTAGATGCTAAGTTCAAGAATCCATCCAAATAATATACATTTATTACAGCTGATTTTATAGCTATTTTAAAACAAAGAAAACTTCAAATGAATAAAAACTAAGCATGAAGTTATTACAGAAGAACCTACAGGCAAGAACTCACATGCACATGGCACTGTACAAACAAGAAAAGAGAAGTTCACCTTCTTAAGAAAGTTTTTAAACTTCAGGATGACAGGTAGCTACTGTGGATAGGAGAAGAGAAGGTAACAGGATGACCATTAAAATTTATCTCAAAATGTCATTTTCAGAGATGGTTCCATAGGGTTTTTTTATAGCGGGCCAAGGACATTTACTTACTTTCCAGTGTAGCTAGGTGAAATAAGTCTTCCCTAATGTCTATATTTAGCATCTAATTACCAACTGAGGAATGCACTTTTGACTGTCCCTCAGTCTCATAAGAGAAAATGTTCAAAACCTGCCTTTATTTTACAGGTAGGAGGAAAGTTAGACAACATATCAGCTAATAATTTTATATTTTTGTGAGAAAAATTGTAAGTATGAGAAGAAGAATTAGGAGCTTATTGGCATCAAGTTTACAACAAAGCTAGACATCACCACTCCCTAATAAAGTCAGGGATGACAACTCTACAAAAAACCTCTGGTAGTGCAGAAAAACTTAAGATGTCTTTCAAAGGAAAACCCAAGTAATTTCTGTTGAACATAACAGTTATTGGTGGGTGAATACAGTTAAACTTAAGTGCAGACAAACACATCGTTAAGGCTATGAGCCAAAAAAAAAAAAAAAAAATATGCTTACAGCAGCATTTTGAATGACTTGAAGTATGGCAAGTTGTGATTTACCAAACACAGACAGGAGGAGGTTGGCTAGTCAACATTTGTTGTTATTAGAACTCATATGAAGTACTTAAATACTTGTGTGTATGCATATGCATTTATAAAAAGGCAACAACAACAAACAATATCCAGAATTAAAACCAAAAGAATTTACTAGACTACACTAACATATAGTCAATAAAACCTAAACAACAACAACGACAAAAGCAGCAGCAGGGTAGAAAGTAAAGATTTACAGATTAAAATAAATGAAAAGGACGCATTTAGAATAAATCGCTAATATGGGGAAAAATCTCACTGAAGTTTTCAAACACATACAAATTACTAAGGTTACTATTCCAGATAGGTGAGTTTTGACCATTTTACAATATACCCATAATAATGTTAAAAATAAATAAATAGAGAATTTAGATTTAAATAATTAAGTTTATCTACCCAGAAGTGTAAGAAACTCAAACTAATAGAGACTGAACTGCAATGATACTCTGCCCTATGCTATCAGACTGAATGCACTTCCAGTCTGCTATAAAGTCTGAGAATTCTGTCAGCATAAATAAAGCCATGAACAGAACATGGATTACTATTTAGAGGAATTTGTAAACCTTTAAGTCTGTTTTTATTTTTAAAAAGTCTACATAAAAATTGAATCCTTAAGATAGAACATAAAATTATGGAATTACCTTCAATGCCAAAACATACCTGCACTTTGCAAACCCAACGTCTTTTTAAGTGCTGTGTAAAGGTGAAAACATTGTGGGTTTTTTGTTTTTGTTTTTGTTTTTTTTTAATCGGGGTTGAGGAGGAGAGATGCAAGAGGCCGTTTGTCCATCCCCACAAGGGGCTGTGCTAGGGTTACACCAAGCTAATTTACCTTGTGACCTGAGCTAGATTTTTGAACCCAACCTTTCAAAGGTGAAGAACTAGGGTATTAAATTTGCTTCATTTAAAAGTGTCCTAGGAACATAATGAATGTTTTTAATAACACCTACAACTCTACTGGGAAAACAGTATAAGAAAATCCCAAGTGCTCCTTTAATGTTTAAAACTTGATTAAATATTTACAGTAGCGTAAGACTGAAAAATCAGAAAGCTCCCCCCCTGAACTGATTGTATCAAATCATGCTTATGGTAGCTTATGAAAACCAGCAATTTTTACCATTATTAGAAACAAAAGTGGTAAATTCAGTTATACAAAATTTTGTAATCTTTGTCGTGCATGTGAAGATTCCACCTAATTTTCAAGGAAAAGACAGGACTAGATAGGCTTACTAAAAACTTTACTTTCATTTTAAAGACTGAAAGATTTGAGAGATAATACAGTCCCCCCTCCTTCCCCTTATATTTCTTCTGGAATATGAAGACTTATTTAGAACATCTACCTGTCAACCAGGAATTTCCACTTTGTTTTAGACTTTCAGACTTTTATTTGTCCTTCAGCATAATGAATGTAAGCCCCTTAAGACAGAAGTTCGCTTTTCTCAGCTGCCTCCTTATAAACAGGCCATACAGTACATGCAATGCTTTCAAATTACTTCAGATCTGGAATGAGCATTCAGGTCCTCACTCCTTATTGACCTTAGGAAGAATTTTTTTCCATGGAAGTCCATGGACCTGAGAACAGAATTTTGGTTCTTGAAGAGTTCCTATAATGTAAAATATAGACCAAAGAATGAAAAGTCTCAGTTAAGAGCAGAGTTTGAATTAGTTCATTATGCTTGAAGGAGTTTATAATATCACGATAGAAGACAAAGAGACAGAGAGGGAGTTATTTAACCATGCCATAATCCAGCATCATTCTCTGCAAATGAAGCATCTATTCATATAGCCATTGAAACTACAAAAATATTACAACCCCCAATTCTCTCAGGAATTCTCTCTCAGTATACTAAAAGAAATACCATGGTCAGCTCTTTGCAAATGAAGTCACAGTACACATAACAAAAGAATTTGAAGTGAAATCACTGTCATTGTAACAAAACAATTTGATTCTATTTTTGACAACAACATGTAGTATCCCTGGATAGGTTGTTAAAATGACTGCCTATAGGCACTTTTAGGACGCTAATTGTTACATTGAAGAAATTGGAAACCTGCACATTCCCAAGTAGTGATATTCTATATCTGCCCAAAAGCCTATCTCAGTATTGATATACTAAAGTAAGGACCCAAAAAATCCTGGGAACACAGAAAACCGAAATCCCACATCTTCCATGATCCAAAACACGCCTCAAGGAAAAGGCAGAGAAGCTGATGCTTCCTTCATCCTCCATATCGGCTACCAGAAAACCACAAAAGTTTTCCTGTTACAGGCCAAAAGTTGATGGAAACCAGTATGCTTCTGTAAAATACAAATCAGCCAGGCAAACTAGTTCTTCCAGCCAGTGGTACTCATTAATAAGGATATGAGACACAAAAATATAATTTATTTCTCAATTGTATGCTTTACAAAACCAGAAGCAAGCAATGTAATTGACTAACCAGAGCAAACCACCAAGACTATGAAATCAGGACTCATAATCTAAGTCAAGCTGTCATTTCGTGCAAGTTGCTAACTTCCTTGTGCCTCAAGCTTCCCAGATGTACAGTTTGGCGAAAATACGTTTTCAATGAAAAACAGATGCTCTTTCAAAAATGTGAGCTCTCAAGGATAAGTAAGTATTTTATATATACTATGCAAAAGATTTCTGCATCTCCTATAAAGAAATAATTATGCTATTTTGGCTTAGCTTTAGAACTTGAGTATGAGTAGGATTCCTGTGAAGAAGCCTGTCATTGCTAGCCACTTTTCATTCATTCATACAAATATCAAGAGCACCTATATGGGAGTGCAAAGCAAGCTAACTGCTTTTCATGGATTACGCTGCTTTGCTGTAGTTTTCAGCTTTATGTACTTGGTTACAAATTACCATCTGTACCATGTATGTTAATAGCTAGATGACAGTATTCATACATAGAGGCAACCACATTCCATCTGCCATGCAGTTAGGGCACACATAACTCAGTCTCACCTTTAGACAAAACAACTGCTGTTTAGTCAGACTAACAATGAAATGAAATGATTGATGTCATGGGCAGCTACCATCTAACATTCAACCAAATGTGCACTTAGCATTTTAGCATCACCCGTTTCAGGAATAAAACAAAACAGGCTTTTTTCACAGTAATTATTTGTAAAGAAAAAGGCTGACACTTCACCCAAAGCTCAGCACAGAAGTGACTTCAAGTAAACACCAGAAAGAAGTTGCCCACCACCCCTCACCTCCTTACTTAACACAGTACTTTTGTTTATTGTATTTAGTAGGTATATTACATTTTCAGAAAAATTTGCCTCTTGGGCACTAACAATGTTGAAATATTCAGAGAATTACCTGAAAATGATTTACATATATCAGAGTATGATAACTCCCATTTGTAAACAATGCAGATTCCAATATTAAACCAAAAGCTTATTTTTTAATAATTATGAGAGATCTGATATTGATACACACCAACCAGCACTCAACTCCTGAAATCAAATAAAGTCCCTCTAAGGTTTCAATGCATTCTTGGAAAGCAATCAAAGGCCTCTTTTTCCATAAGTTTGTTATTTATAGAAAAGCATTTGATTGTTGCATTGAAGTGTGCACTCTATGTGTAAAAAGGTGTTTACGGGTTTTAGTACAGTATAGTTAATACCCAAGCAATACCTAGCCCTTTTATGATAAAGAACCCTTACTGAGAGGATATATATTGTACTTTTCATCAAGTGTACAGCATACAATTACATTTGCTGGTGGTCTATAATGTAAATCCCAGTTGAGTCAGCTTATAGCTTCTAGATTTGTTGTTTTGCATAGAACAATTAAGAGCAATTACATTTTTGTGCTCAACTAAAAGTGAAGACTAAGATTTTAGAAAAATATTCACACTATTTCAAAGCAAACTAAGAAAACTTGCAGAACAATTTAAAAATCAAAGCTACACTGCCTAGGAACTAATCTATTCTTTCTGCTAGTTATGGATTGTTAATTACACATTTTCCCAAAGACAAAAGAAATAAAAGGTGCAAAGAACACACAGAACAGACCTTCATGCACACAAAAGATGGGGTCACACGAAGTATAGAAGTGGTAAGCACAGAGCTAGCAAAACTCCTACCCACAGCATAACTTCAAGCATCCATTGGGCTGTGCAGTTAGTATTTCAAAACAAGAGAAAAAAAGCCACACAAGAAAATGAAAACCTCTCTCATCACAGTGACATCCTAAGAAAGCGTTACCTGTTCCCAAAACATCCAGAATCCAAAATTTAATATCAATTCACAGTCTCTCATACACGAACAGACATTGGTATCCAATCAAGTAACATTTCAAGATTAATGTTCCATTTACAGTTAGAAGGCAAAGTATAGTTAAAGCTTTCACAGCTTGACCTATTTCAACCCCAATGCACAATTTAAACATGCACTTTTTTGTTGTTCTTGTTTGTCGTTTTGGTTTTTTGTGTGTGTGTTTGTTTATATTTTATGTTTGGTTTTGTAGTTTGGTTTGGGGGAGGATTATGTATACAGGTTTGTTTGGTTTTTTTTTTTAATGAGTGTAGCAGAATGGAGAAAATAAAGTTAATTAAGATCATAAGACTTGCAGGTCTGAGAAGCTTCCTCTTGAATTAGAGGGTACATTGCATGCGTACAGGCTGAGGGGCAAGTTCCTAGAAGTAACAATTCTTTTAAAAACACACATAAGCATAATTAGATAACTGAGTTGTGCACCAATGTCATAAGAAAAATTAAATTCCAAGGTGAACTATATCTTGCATAAATTGTATTGGCAAAGTTTACTTTCAAAAATTTAGGCACCTTTCACTTCACAGATTTCAGTCCTGTCCATCATACTATAGCCACAATTGAGCAAAATATTTAAGTGCATTAAATGTGTCAGATGGAAAGTCCCTTGCCAGCTTCCCAAGTTAGAAAAACTCTGTGGCAGAGATTATATCAGTGTTGATTCCCAAACTCTCCAACACTCCTGCATCAGGTGCCTTCTGTGTGAGTGAACAATCTTGATGTAATTTTAGCCCAAAAATAGCCATCTACATGCCCCATAAACTCCGATTCTTTAGGCCATATAGGCAAAATTCTTCCTTACCCTTCTTTATTCATCATCTAAGTAATAAAATAATTTCTGTACTTAGAGATTTTTAAGGATACTGGAAGAAGGTCAACAATATCAAACTAAGCAAGTATGCAAGTGACTAGGTGGACAGAGAGGTAAATGGAAATTCAAATATGAACAGCCTGGCACAATCCAACAATTAAGTCAAAGGGAAGTGCAGATTTAATATCTAATTACAAGAAAGAACTGTGAAGTATGTTATAAAGTCAAGTGTTTGCACAGAAATATATTTTGCTAGAAAGTAAAGTGGTAGCTCATTTGCATATTTCTTTTTGTTAGCATGCAAGAGAGTCAAACTGCTAAAATTGAAATAGCAAATTGTTTGAAAACCTCATTTTTAAGCAAAATAAATCAGGCTGAAACCAGACATTTTATATAGTGCCATTTTTTGCAAAGTTGATCCAGAACACATCTTTCTGAAAAATCACTTAATTCAGTACTTCATTAACATTAAACATAGAAGCAGTTAAGCAGGTACTTTAAGTGTCTTGCTGGATCAGAGCCAGAATTTTCAGGACCATAGGAGTACACAGCCCACACCCCCTCCCAACAATCAGGAAAATTTATTTCATATTTAGAGAACTTAACAGATCACCTTCTGGAAAGTAGCAGTCATTTAAAATGCTCTATCACAGTAAAACTAAAAAATGGTGCAAATTCAAGATTCAGTATGTGTTTGTTTGTTTTTGGTTTTTTTTTTTCCCTCTATGCAAAAAATAAACTAAACTACCTTATCACTGATATTTTCAAATTAGGAGATCATCTACCCCATGTTTTTGCATGAAGTGAAATAGCAAAACATAGACACCTTTTCTTCTGTACCACTACTCAACTCAAAATTTGCTTAGAACCGTTAAATATCTTAATAGGTCTCCAACATCATGAGCCACAGTATCATGTGGGTGGAACTTTCCATAAAAACATAGCTGAATGTTATCTTAATAACCGGATAGATTATTAGCTTGAATTTGATCTCATAACATCTATTCTTTTCCCTTTATCTCTGACAGTAGCCTTCACTTATTAAAGAACAGTGACTCTCCTCATTCCAACATTTAATGAGCTGTTAGGAAAACCATGCACTCAGTGAGTCGAAGTTGAGAAGAACAGTAAGATGGCACAGGCACATATGGAAGTTACATCAAATTAGTTGTGTGAACTAGCCACAGCCTTTAATATGTTCCTCCTCCCTAATGATGGATATGGGCTTCTATACCGATACTCTATTGTTTATTTCAAGACAAATTTCAGCTAAGCATTTAATCAGGTCAGGCTTGGGTTTAAGAAGTTCCTACAATGCAGTTAATACAAAGTATGATCAAATAAATATTTGCAATTTGACCAAAGTTATCTTCTAGCACTAATTTAGTCATAAAACAATCTGTTTGCACAGATGATTAATGATCAAGCTATACCATGTGCAAATTCAACTTTGTTTATGACTGTTACCTTTACAGAAAAGGCTTGCTAATAGTTAAACATTGTTCTTGTAGAGAAACTCGGAATAAATGAAGTGAAATCCAACAGAGTGTGCATAATCCACAACGCTGATATTGTACACAACTTAAGCCATGTGTTTTGTACAGAAGAATATATTAAACCCCATCTGTTTTAACAGTTTTTAATGTTATAAATTAGGAAAACATCAAAAATGTCAGGAGACAGCAAACACTTATTTGTTGTCTTTCAGCTCTGTATTTATTAGACAAGTTTGTTATCAAACTATTCCTCCGAACATGAAAAGAACAGCAGGCCTTCTGGAAAACCAGATGGCTGTTGTGGTTTCGAAACATGTTCTGGAAGGGTTATATAGTTTACATTTTTGCTTTTTCATAAAGGATTGTGTGGGATGTGGCATTCTCAGACACAAAACTGCAAAAACAACCCCCAAGGGGTATGTGGGTGGGAGAGTGAGGGACTACTGGATGATACAAAAAGAAAGCAAAATTATCCATGTCACTGAATCTATGAGACCTTCTCGTAAGAAGAGAGAAACATTTCGGCTACAAAGGAAAAAAGTTACCACTATAAAGAAACAAAAATGCTTTCAGACTGCGATTTCACTGCCTTTCTCTGAAACAGAAGGGGGCCCTAGACACTGAAATTAAATAGAGGAACAGAAAGAATAGTGAAACATCAGAAGAAATATGTTTGATGGGATGAATTACATGCATGTCAAGAGGAAAAAAGAAAAAGGTCAGTCTATCAAACTGAGAACATAATCATATTCCAAAAGGAAAAATGTTTAATAACATTTGGCTAGTCATTAAATCAATACACAGTAGGAGGAAAGCCCAAACATAAAAAGGACTCAAAGCTCAACTAGAAAATGCAAGAAAAAGAATCCATGACTACCTCCAGTATTTTGTATTTTGTTGTTTGCCATGCCATTTTCTATCACAATCTTTTTTATTTTATTAAGAATTTGGATAGCTTGGTTGGGATTGGGGTTGGGATGGTCAGTCTTCCTGACCTAGAAAGGGGGACATGCAAATCAAGTGCCAGTGGTCTTTTTTACCCACAGCCCAGCATGCCTCCCTGTCTCTCCCTCACCTGGGGATTCTGGTTACAGACATCTCCACACCCCACGCTCCCAAAAGAAAACTCTGTTACCAATCCCATGATATACCCCCTGCGTACACATTCTGCAAATAATACACCTGCCACTGACAGGAATTTATGCTCCGTGTGACGCTGAAAGTTGCTGAGATTTTAAGCCAGGCCCTTAGAGCATATGACGGAAGTGAACATGCATTGAATAGGGGTGGTTCTGACTGACTAGAAAGAAAACATTGTTCCAATGAGGACATTACCTAGAGGGTTGTGTCATCTCCATCCTCAGAGGTTTAAGACTCACAGAACAAAGCCCAGAGTAACCTGGCCTGAGCCTGTAGCTGATCCTCCCTTGGAGGTTGGAATAGAAATGCTGGAAGTGCATTACTCAAAAAGAAGAATCAAAGTAAACAAACTAATTAGGTATTTGCCACACACAGATGGAAGGTGTTAAACTGAAATCGTTTCCCTTTTAAGTGAATTCCAGTTTTTGAAAGGTATAAAAAAATCTTATATCCATAGGAATAATATTTTAGGCAAACATGTTTCTTGCAGAAATTGTTGAAGAAAATAATCAAATAACAAAGCACAATTAATAGTATATAAATTAACCGAATGATACAATATTTGAGAATCCCATTTAAAGACTTCGCAAAACGGTCAAGTTTGTTATCCATTGTTCCAGAATCCTTTTTCACAGAATATAATGCAAAAGGCTACATTTTGAATAAATGATGTACAAATCTCAGTGTATACATCTTAGTATTTTAACTAAATCAAAATTAACATGCATGGAGAATAGCCACAGCTACAGTACATGAATTAGACTGATTCAAAACACTTGCATTGGAAACTGTATATTTTTATGAACATTTTTTAATCCAATAAACTAATTTAAATCCCAAACAAAAAAGTTTTAAAATCTGGTGTTTTTCTGTCTTTATCTTGTCTCCTCATTTTGTAAAGCAGTTATAAAAAAAAGTATTATTTTTCTCCAAGTTATTATTAAATAACTCTTGAATTAGTGTTGTATCTTATATTTTCATCACTCACCATATTTAACCACGAATACTAGCACAGTTTCTTCACTCAAAACATATCTTTTATTGATACTGTGTCTGTGATAATGATGCTGGTGAATTTTATCATTCCTTTCACCCTAGTAGTAATGAACAAATTCACTGCTTATTACTTTGGACTTGATCTCTAGCAAAACACTACTGGAACAAACAATTTGATTTGTCAACACCTTTACAAGGACTCCTCAATCAATGTCACAAATCCAAATTTAAACAGCAAAATACATTTGACTGCAAGACCCCAGACTGATTAGAGCTCCGAGTTCAGTGAATTGCACCAGACAGGACAGCAATCAGATTATTAACTCCACTTGAAAATACTCTCTGCTGCCTGGGATTAGCATGCATATTTTGATATAGATCGATAAGCAATCTCCTTTCTATAAGAAATGCCTGCAACATTCATTTGGCTGATCAAAGGTATATATCAGCTTGTTGTGACAGCTAGCTATTGTTTCCCTCTTTCTTTATAGGAGAGTCTCTATTAAAAAAAAAATCCCTGTCCCCTTTCACCTAATAGTGGAAGTCAACAGAGAGTCACAAAATTCCATCTCCTCAATACCCAAACACAATTAGTACAGAAAGGACTTTTGCCTTTTTTGAGGTAACTTCTCTCACTTCTTCATCCTTTCCACTCCCCCTCCTTTCCTCATGCTGGAACCATGAACATTCTTTCCTAGCTTTCCAAACATTCTCATGGTATTATTCTCTACATCATCCACAATCTAATTAGAACTAAACCGTCCATCTTTTGTAATTTGGATAACCTTTTCCATATCAACAATATATTCCTGGCTTTGGATTAAAAACAAAGCAAGCCTTTGAATGCTAATGTGTTCACACAACAAAATCTATTTCCAGTTAAGTCAGAGAAAGAAGGCAAGATATTTTCTCCATAATGTAATGTGAACTCTTAACTGAGCTCTGGATTTCATTGTAACTGCAGAAGAGCTGAAAAACAAAAATTTATCTGCCAAATTTTTTTAAGATAAAAGCACATTTCATCCCTCTTCTAATTACATATGAAATAAACCACTATCTCATCTCAGCATTTTATCTTTTTAATAAAAAAGACATACTTTAAAAAAGACAAGCACAGCTTGTGAAGCAGTCAAAAGTGAGATTTGCACAAAACTAGACACTGTGCCTCAAGAATGAGGCCACTGGAAAGTCAATGTACATTTTGATGTTCCGAGAAGGAGATACTATACTCTCAGATCAATAGGAGAAGAGAATTCCAAGATCAAAGCTCTTTTCCAGCAGCACTTGCAATAGGTTCTTAGAGGAAAATAATCCAGCTCAGGTTGACTTGGGTTATGGAAGCCCTGAAGTATAGGAGAGAAGGTACTCCTTTCATAGCCATGTTTCAAGTACAGATAAATGAACCAAGCAGCTTTCACTGCTTTTTTATAACTTTTTTTTTTTTAGTTGTTTATGATTTTAATTGATAAACTTCCTAACCAAAGATTTCTTTAATATAACTCAGTAACAGTGTACTGAATTCCTATACCAATGAATTCAGGGAGCTTTTCCCACTGCCAGTGGCTTTGCTCCTAATGCCTTATCTCACAACGGCCTACTCTGAGTACATCCTGTGCTCTAGGGCTCCCAGAGAGAGTAAATACTTGTATTCTTAACCTGCCCTTATCTCCATGCAGATGCACTCCCTCCACACCTGAGAGCAGCATTTGAGAACCAGACCCATAGTCTTAATCTGATCCAGTACATATAATTTATCTACATTTATCAGCATATATTTTAGTCTCTTAGAATTTTCCCAATACTTTTTCCTCATAATACTGCTTTTGTTCTACCCCTAGGCCTTTTCCTAGCAGAAGTGGAACCTTATTTTCTAATATTCTAGATGTAAAATAGCTCCTGCACCACTGCATTGTTATGGAAAATCCCAAGCTAATCATATTAACTCTTACAGTTGACAAGCAATAAAACAGGATTAGGAACCACAGCATCTTTTTAACCCTGTGTCTATGTACTGTTTGATGTGCAAAATAAGCCTAGGTTTCCCGGCACAACAGAGACACAAATTCATACAGAGCACTTTCACCCACATATGTAGGCCTAATGTACACAACATTAACTAAGAGAACTTATCATATTCTAATCCTTATTAGATTTTTTTTCTCATCAATTTTTAAACATTTATAATTTCTGATATCACAGAACAGCAGTGGAAACTGCTATAATAGATCATGTCTTTTATTATTATTTCTAATTAATGAATTTATTCAAACTGGACAATGTGTAGGCTAGAAAATACAGTAGGAGCATTCTGGCTATTCCTTTAGGCTACAGATACAACAACAACAAAAAAAATCAAATTTAGATGGAGGTAATTTCATCCATTAAATAAAAAATAAATGTTTTTAAAATTCCTAATCACAGCTTTTACAGAAGAAATAATCATCCAAATGATTAAAATGAAGGGAAAGATAAGCAGGTTTTATTTCAGCTCCATCACTGAAACTGCTTATGGTAATGTATAGCATGGCAAGGGTTTTGTTGTTAACTGTTTTCTTTGTATTTTAAGTTTCAAAGTTTGTTTTGAACAGGATGTAGGAGGATGAGGGGAAAAGGAGAAAATCCTACAAATACTCAGCAGCAAGTCCTAATTATTTTCCAAGATGATTTTTTTCTTTTTTGGCAAAAAATAATCCGTTTGGTTATGCAAGATCAACATCCGTGTCCCTTTGCAATTTACATAAGTATATCAAATAAAAATCTGTATACTGATATTACCTAGAAAGCCTAGACATCACTTTATGACATGAAAGATTAAATTTAAAATGATTATCCAGATTATTGAAGTACTAAGACGATCAATGGATTTAATAATATTCTCAATGAAGAACAGGATAATTGCTTATTCTTGCTGAAACTACTGGGAAGAACAGGTACTGCTTCATCACCTTTTACATTCCCAGGAAGCTAAAATTGATGCCAAAGTTTTTTTACTTTAATGTCTCTTTATTAACTAGGAACCTAAATACAGTTAGCTGCAGATAACAGCTTCATATTTGATTAAGAAATCTTAGATGGAAAACAAAGGATTTGAAGATACAGGTTCTAAATCTTTAAGCTTCTTACTACATTGAAGAAATCATGAGTGTGTTAAGTCAAACTCGGCAATATGTTGACTGATCTTTGTTGTGAAATTCTATAGACTACTGTTGTGAAAGAATGAGAAGTGGGTCATCTTATTAGACATAATCTTCCTTTTTCAGCTTTTAATAGTGATAAAAGATAACTAAAAAAGGTATCATTTAATTACCAACTTGGGTAGTGTGACTGTCTCTTCAAAAAGCAATCTCAAAATGTTTATAAAAGGGAATATAAATATATAAAAATAAATATATAATGTTTAGTATTTTCTACTTAATGGTGGGTATTCTTAAAGGTTAATATCATTGACTCAAAAAGCTGAAGACCTTTATGGAAAAAACATTTGTTACTATATAATTATATGATAAACAACATTGAGAAATTAAAGTTTTTAAAAATAGGATAAAATGTTTATAAAGTTCTTGTTTATAAACATCTGCTGCTTTTTACTTGGCACAAATACACTTTTGATAGAAACATTTGCTCAAATACCTTTATAGCACAATACACTGATTTAAATAACTTAGGTCCATTTCCTATCATTTTTTACACATACAACATAACTCATCTTTGCACTCCTTCCTCAACAACTTCTCAGTCTAACTGATAAGAAGCTTCGAAGGCAGTCCACAGTGGTGGAATAGTGAGTTTTACCAAAGGACTCCCTCTTGGCTGCCTTCCCAAAAGCAAGTAAGAGTTTTCTGATAAGGAGCATACATTTGTGTTCACAAACAGGAAGAGATGAAGCCAACATCCCTCCCATTGCATCAGTCATTTCCCTCAATTACAATGGAATCATTTGAGTGTAGCTTAATTCAGTTTTGCGTACCTAGAACCACAGTTACAGCAGCCTACGGAGAAGAGTATTAAAAAAGCAACAACCTAACCCCAAATAGCAAAATACGAATAATAAATGATAATTTGCACTTTCAAGTACATAGACTGTATATGACTCTACTGAATCTGAATTCATTGATATTTTTCATCTTTGACAAGAGTAGGCCATTACACAGAATATTCATTCTGAAGGTAATTAATCTTCATTAATCACAATGGCTGTATCATTGACACAGTGCCTACATTAATTCAATTAGACATTTTATTTTTCCATTCCACGCTAGTAATGTACTCATTTCAAATTAAGAAAGTATTTGTGCTAGCTACAACTTTGGATGAAATCTGTTGTTTGACTACATTATGGGAAATTATTAGGAGACATGGGGTCTTAGCTAGGGGAAGAGAGGAAAAAAAAAAAGGATGCATTTCAAAATAGCGTTACACATACCAGGATTGTTGTGGGCTTGTCTGTGAAAATAGGCCCTGTCTAATGTCCTGTTTCAAAACATGACAATATATTTCTTCAAGTCTGGATTGAGATCTCTTATAACAATCTAGGTTCCAGGCTATTAAAACTAGAGAAATGCAGTGGCATATCTCCAACTGGGGCTATTTTTGATCTCTTACCTGTAACAGTTCTAATCATGCCATTCCATTTTTAAAACTCAGTCTTCATCTGTGATTATTTTCTCCTACTTCTCAGTAGGAGAAACTCATAGTAGTACCAAATCATTCAATTGTGCTGAGGATCAGCTGCAGTGCAGCCTTTTACATGCTTCATTATAGTTACTGAACACTACTTGCACCCCAGTGCACAGAAATAATAAACCTATACTGTAAACAGCTGTGTACCTATATATAGCAGCTGATAGATGTATAATCTGTCTCCACCTAACTAATTTTCAAGGTAAATGACAAAATCAGATGATGGCAGAGTTTGGAAGGGACCTCTGGAGGTCACCTGGTCCAATTCCCTTGGCTCAAGCAGGACCACACAGAGTTGCTTGCCCAGGACCACGTCGAGACTGCTTTTGAACATGTACAGGGAGGGAGTCTCCACAACCTCTAGTATTTGTCTCGTTCTGGGACAGCTATAGAAGCGACATGCTAAAATTGCAATTTGGACACAAAAAATACCCCAATACTAGTGTAAGTAGAATTTAATTCATCCTATCGGGTATGCTTATTAGCAATATATTTGATAGCATCATATCCACAGGGTCTAAAAAAAGAATGACCTTCAGTGCACAAATTACAGCCTTTTTTTATTCTTTTAGCTTTGTCTACAGCTAACCTAGCCAATTAGTTGGGATTAATGACAGGTGTTATGTCATTTATCACATAGCAGTTTGAACATTTATTCATCTGACAAAAATAACAAAAAAGCTTGAAAACCTTATGAACAAGTTCATGCACCTTCATAAAAAGCCTATTACACAGATTCTGCAACACTTCTCCCCTCCCCCAAATATAGACTGTACTCCACTTCACCTGGTGTCCACCTTGAAAATAAGCCATACGTAGCATACGTTGCACCACTTTAAAGGGAAAACAGTCCCCCATTTTCAACTTTTCATTAAATTTACATCTCAGCTTCCAGGTTAAGTGGAGGCTTGTGTTAAAACATTGTCATTTCCCATTTACTGAGAAAAGAATGCATATAAGAATATATGAGCACCAAGGCTTCCAGAAAACACTTCACAATCTTTAAGAAAGGAATGGAATCTTAACTATTGACTACTTCTCTATACAGATGTCAATGACTACGTTAAAAATCAGATTTCTTTTAGCAATACAGAATTGCTGCCTTTCAGTATTCCTCCATCTGTCTAATGCAGCATGCAGAAAGCAAGGAACATTAAATCAAACACAAGTGTGCTTATGTGTGACCAGATCAGAGTTTTGCCCTTAAGCATCTTTTAAAAATGGAAGCAACTACTTGTTCAGACAGAGGAGAAGCCACCATTACATCGAACTGGGGGAGGAGGGAGAAAAAACCCTCCAACCCCATAGCTAAGTCTCATTTTCACACAGTAAATGCAACAAGAGTTCTCCAGAGGCTGCTCAGCTCAACTGAAAGTCTGTCCTATAATAAATGCATGAACACAGCTAGACACAAAACATCAGAGCTGCACTGACACTGATCTGGGCTTGATCTTTTGACTTATACAAGAGTAAACTAAAATGAATTAGATGGAATAAAACAGAACTTCTTGAGTTTTAAACTACTCTCAGTACTCTTTTAAATACAAATATTGATGGAATTGTTCCACTGGTGAGACAGAGGCATTCAACAGTTTCAGTGATAATTTCTTTGAACCAAAGATTTTGGACATAAGGGACAGGATTCTACTGCTATAAATAAAGGTGTATTTAGACTGTCATTCTGAAGAAGCTGGATATATTGAAAGAAAAACAAGATAACAAGATTAAATAATGGTGATAAGGTGGCATACAAATAATAGGAGGTGCTAAATTTATATTTAAGAGGACAGAGAATGTAGCATCTGTTTTTTACACCCAGGGAACTGTAATCGTTCAAGCAATTCCCAGTGGTCTTAAAAGAAAAAAAACAGCAGAGGGGAGGAAAGGAGAGACTGACTTTCAGATGATCATTGCTGAACTGTGGTATGTGAGAGGAAAAAGAAATTTAATCTTCTCAGGACACTTACTCCTTATCATAGTGCGTCTTCAAAAAAAGATTTAATTACTTAAGCTTGGATATATTTGTCAGTATATGGCATGTTACTATATTGGGATTAATGCTCTGAAGCATCTTCCTTTGTCACCTGAGATTTTCCCTGAATGTCTCATGTAAAACTAAATACCATGTTTAGCAGTGAGCCTTATGTAAGAGTCCTCCCTCCTGTTTCCACAGAGCTTATGCTAAAAACAAGTGACTGATTTAAGTGACATTGGTAGGCCCTTTGAGTGTAATTCTTCTTATTATCTTATCAGTGGTCAAGTCACGGAAGTGTGAATCTTATCTAAGGATTACATCTGGAAAGGATCATGATTAAAAGGACAGTATCTCATAATCTATCTCAAATTGTTTATTGTACTCATGCTATTTATTACCTAACAATTACTTCAAAGGCACACGTGATATACATGGATGTAGTTTTGACTGCATGCCTATGTAAACAAGTATTACAGAATTCACATCAAGTTCCCCTCAATAATATAACAGAAATGAAAAACAGTCAACACCAAAGGCAAAACAAAAAAAACCCCACTTTTCTGAGCACAAAACCCCCCAAAATAATCCAGAATGGACAGGGACCGAGAGAAGTAGGAATGCATACTACCTTGATATCAAGGAATTTCATCAGGGAAGAAAAGTCTACAGTTGGTCATACACAGCCCTCCTGTTGCTCTGAAAAATTCTCAATTCACGGTAACATGGAAGGAATGCAAACATAAATGTCTGTATTTCTATAACACTTGAAAACCTGTATTATCTACGCAATATTCAACTTTAGCAAGCACCTGTTTTCTTCAGTCTGTTTGGAATCTACTTTTTAATCTAGATCTCTACAGATAGCACACTGCATCCCTGCAGAGCCCTGGCAATTTCTTTAGGGACCATGCCTGGGCCCAGGGGACCAACAATGCAAATCACACATACAGATATTATCTGAGGAATTAAAGTAATAGATAAACTAGATCTCTTATGTACAGTATATTCTGACCTCCAGACCAATACAAATTATCTACAAAACTACACTGCAGTAAACTTAATTTCTTAAACACTTGCAAAATTACAAGCTGGACAGTTATCGTGCCATGTGTCCATGGACTACCTCAGTGGTAAACCCCAATTTTTTTTTTTTACACACCAATTTTCTGTCATTCCCGTAACAAAAATAGACATTATGCATAAAGGGAAAAAACTTCCCTACAAGGCAACCAAGAGCTAAAGTCTTATGAAATACTCCGCATCTTTGCTGTGTTTAATCATACGATCAACCCTGGTACCAACAGAACCAATGTTTAGATTATGTGCTCTGGTCTGTCTTTTGTCCAGGCAAGGAACAACTCATAAACCAAAAAATACAATTCAGCTACCACCTACTTTTTAGGACAATAACTTTTGTCTTCATTTCAGTGGCAAAGATACTGTTCTCTTATCACAGGACATCTGTGTGCACTATGCAGACACACCAGTGCACAAACTTCACATGCTTCTCAAAATTGTTGTTGACATTCAGTTGCTATTCGGACATATTAAAAAACAAATAAAGCCACAACAAACTGAAACAAAAACCCCAGTTCACACACCAGACTACGGGAGGACAAACTATAGTTCTGAGAGAATTTACATGTGATTGCTTCAGAGTCATCTTCCCATTCTATGCTGAACTCCCAGGTAGAAAGCTCATTTTCTTAGCTTTGGAAGGGCAAGCAGATTTGGATTTTGTTTACAGCAAGAGCAAATGGCACATTAATTCTGAAGTGGCCTTTGGCCATCTAACTGCCACTTCATCTAGTTATGTGGTACTAAAACTTTTCCTGGTATGCAAAACTCGTTTATCCTTCCTTTACCACATAAATGAAGTATTCATAAACTAAAACCAAAAACCTTCCAACACCATCCAGCTTGTAAAATAACTCCCTGTAAAGAACAAATCTAACATAGTAAACTGGCCAGTGGCTTTCCAACTTTAAATGGCTAATAGACAGCCAGCTGTTTGCCATGCCATTAAAGTACTCCGATAAACTTCTTACGGCAGGTGGGAGTTAGAATGTGATTTAATAACAACCAAATGAATCATTTATGAGCAAATCTTAGTTTAACTGGAATGCTTTACTTTATAATACAAATCTTCCAACTGCACAGCAGACTAAGGCTACAAATTATAACTAAATATTTTAGAAAAAAATTATTAACACACCGTGCTAATTCTTCATTCTTCTTGAGAAGTTAAGCACTACTCCACAAATGACAGTAAGCTACTCTATCATACAGCTCACAACTCATTTCAAGATGGCATAGTGTAACCCACACTTTACAGAACACCACAAACTGCATTTGGTGGGCTGAAGTATTTTCAAAGCAAAACAACAAAAAACCAAGCCACACTCAACGATCCTCTATCTCCAGAAAGTTTTAATACAGGATTACATTTTTGTATTCAATAGATGCCTGTGTCTTATATCCTGTAAGGGTGTTAGCTCACAAGCCCCTGAAGCTGTTTTACTACTAAAGTATCTCACCAATGAGTACCCATCAGCTTCCTATAAACACTTCATTTTAACATAAGTATATTAAAGAATCAATATTAAGAGAAGTAAAGAAGTGTCATCCTGCAACATTGTCTAGGCTACAAGAGTCAGCTGAATTCAGTGTTTTACTCATGCTAATTTATAATGGGAAGAAAGAGTTTACTAGCAGAAAGAAAGGGCAAGTAACTAATAAAGGCTAAAGAACATCTATCTGTACATGAAGGCCTTAGAGGTGGGAGTGCTCAAAATAATTATACTACTACTTGAGTAAATGAGAACACTTAAATATAATCCCGATTCACAGGTACCACGCATTCAATTGCTTCTTTCATAAATTTGCACAATCCATACATCATAAGAAAACATCAAAAAAAGGTTTTGCCTAACAGCATTAAAATGGAATGTTATGTTGTAATGACTCACCTTCTAAAGGTAAAGCCTCCCACTGATGGTAACTAGAGACAGATTCATCATCTATTTTGTAGGCAGATTAAACTTGAAAGAGCACAAGCAAAATATGAGTGTATGAAAAGTTATGTGGTGCTGTCTTCTTGCTGTCAGATAAAAATCATTGGTGAGAGTTAGGAATGGGGCACACAGTTTCTCAAGATCTGAATCAAAAGGCTTACTTCCCTTCATCTAATTTCTCTAGGAAATTACAAGTCATAGAATGTAACTAATGTATGAAGATTATTCTCTTTGTTGTAGGGTGAAAATTAGGTGCAAGTTAAACTGAATGCAAGAACAAGAGAAAAGAAAAAAAACCTTTTCAAGAAACAGAAGCATTATGGAGAACAATGACGAAGTTATCCTGAAGGACAGTTACCAATGAAACACTAAACTTGCTTCTGTGACATAGCAGGCTAGAGGGACCACTGTGATGGAATTTACTAAAGCTATAGTTGCTTATTAAACCTACAGTTTTGAGGTCAGGCCTCAGAGTTGAGGAATATTTACCCATCTGCACTTCAAGCACAAGGGGAATGCTAATGCTAAGAAACACTTTCCTAGTTTTATGTACATACTTTTATTTCACTGAAAGACAAGCAGGTAACTCAAAGGCACTGATCCTCTACAAGCTGAAGAGCCACAGGATTTTTGTTTGTTTCCATGCAAGCAAATCAGCTACTATATGCGAACTGCCACGCACAAAAGGACTGATCCCATCTGCCGCAATTACCAGCAGGAAAAAAAAATTCAGTGAGGACTGTCACTTAAAAAGCATAATATGATACATTTTCTTAAACTTAGTCATCTTCAAAATCAATTCTATTCCATCAGCACTCCGTGGTGAGGGAGTGGTTTTTCTTCTGCAAATTAATGTTATGCAAATGCCTATTGAGTTTTTTAAAGTTTCAGCAGTCACAGCCATCCTGAAGGACTAAGTCCACAGTTTGCACTCTCTAAAAGTTTGAGAGACTCACTTATTTAATAGTACAGAGAATTAGCAACGTTTCATTTGTCTAAGACATCAACTAGTTGATAATTTGTAAGTTCTGGAACATTTCTGCACCGTGTCCTTCACATCACATCACTTGGAGCAAGCTAGAATTTATTGCATATGTAAATCTACCACACTTACAGCTATAATGAATGCCATTTTAAAGGAATATTAATAAAATGTAATGAAAATGAGAACATATTAGACAGTTTGGAGCATTAACAAAATCTTACTCTTGCATGACAATTCCAGAAGCTAATTTGATATCTACTTCTGGTTAGAGTATGGACTGTGACATCATGATATGCCACATGAATGCCATTAAATACTACAGTGCTCAGTAAGTATAGTAACTGGGGATGGCTATGCTAAATAAATGGAGTATTGCTCCGAAATGCTGTAACGTTTTCTAAGCATGGCAGAGATTTAACAGAATTTGGCAAGGACATCACAATCATTTGAAACGAGGAGCAAATCTAGAGTAAAGCTAAAAATATGATTTCCCCATAACTAAGGAACATAAAATTTTCTTTCCTAGTTCACATGCATATTTTTTATAAAAGTAGTTATAAAAATTTTCTAAAACAATCAGTAATCAATGTTACTCAAAAATATGTGAACTAATCATGTTAACTAATATTTTTTAAGCACCTGAGTTAAACGTTGACATTTAGACAGCTCCATCTCATGTGTAAAATTCATATATGTAGGCTAGGAGAAAGTGTTACTATTCAGCAGAAGCATGACTTCATTTAGCCATAAAGAAGTGCTCCATTCAAACCTAGTGTTTATATGTGACAGAATTGAAAAGCATATCTTGAAAGAAAAACAGCAACTGAATTTGCAGACATGGCACTATCTAATCCTGGTTTTGCAGAGCTGCTGACCTAATACTCCACCTGAATTAATGAGGACTGTGCGTATGTAAAACACGCCTGTGTACCATGCAGCAATTTCAGTTTCAAGGAACAAAAATAACACGTGGACATTCCTAAGGGGCAGACCTTGATCACACTGCTGGAAATGTGATCTTACTCTGACCCTTGCATAGGAATTAAATGTTAAGAGATCTTTCAAACATTGCTTTCACCCTTCAGTTTATTTGAATAAAACCACATTTTATGTCCCCTGTTTCTAGTCAGTCTTATTTCTTGCCAGTAGACCTTTCAACTGAAATTATGCTCCCAGTTACAATCTTCAAAATCAACAACATTCAGGCTACTATAGCTGTAGAAAGCTCCCTTACCTAATCTTATGAGAAATGGATAGGGACGAGGAGAGGAAAAGACAAGAAAAATATTAAGCAGGATATCTTAAAAGGGTGTATTTTACTATAAGCTTTCCAAGAACATGAAATTTAGAATAACACTAATTCCCTCCCAACCTGCATTTCAAGACAATCTCAAAAAATATCTAGAAAGCATTGCCATTAATTTCTCACCATTTCATGCTTTGCAGGCAAATGTAATCAAGACGATTTACTATGTTCTCTGCTACATGAGAAATAGCATAGAATTCAACTTGGTTGTATTGCACGGATTCTGGAAAACATTTTAAGATTTGCAGAAGCATAATCCTTGCTGCTCTCTACCATCATATCAGCCTGTTGGCGATGTTACTCCTCTGTGTTGCCTTAAAGGGTTGCAGCATCCACCATCTTGCCCATAGAGAGTCATGCTCAGTCGCTAATCTGTAATTCTGTATGTAGGCAATCATCAAAGGAAGCTTTAAGAACAGACAGGGTTTTTTTTTTATTTTATTCTTTCTTTTGAACAAGCTACTGACTGGGATATGACCAACATGATCAGCTTTTATTGCAACATTTACCAGTATTTCACCAAAAATTAAGATTAGAGTTACAAGTGAGCTACATTCTCACCAATTCCATAGTGCGGGAATTTATTTTGCATGAGTGCAAGAATCCATACAACATATACAGAAATATCAATATACCTCTAAGGTAATAGCTAATACCTTAAAAAGCTTTCTAAAAAATCAACAATTTAAACAGAAAAAAATCCTAAACACACCCTGTAGGACTGCACATACTGGGGAGGGGTGTTAATGCTCAAATGCTGTAATACACTCTACACACAAACAGTAATAAAAATCTATCACTTAATCATTTACATGTTGTGTAAAACAGCAGTCTCCTTTTAGTTAAGAGCTGCTTTATGTCGTTTTCATCGATACAAATGTTGCCCAAGTGATTGTGTGGGAGACTACAAGAACAGACTGTAATAAAATTAAAAATAACTTTCCAAGGAAATAGTATTTGGAAGGATTAATTACAGAAGTTCAAACAGGAGGCCATATGCTTTCCCTTCTCTTTGCTATTGAGCCTACAGTATGCCTCTAATAAAAGGGGGGGGGGGGGGAATAGTCAAAGCAAACTGATTCAAGTACCAGGTACTGATTCAAGATACCTTTAGGATTTTGTGTGCCTCAATACGGTTTATCTATTGGTTTGACCTTTTTGCTAAAATTTTAATCAGCTGTGGTAATTTGTGGAATGAAACAGTTATGCCTTTGCCACTATTCCCATATAGCCATTATTTCTCAAGTGCTACGTACATGAAATAAATTTGCAGCATGGGTATATTTCCTCCATACATCAAAAACGAAAAATAAAGAAACAAACTAAAAACAAAACAAAAAAACCCAACCCAACCCAAACCAATCCAAAACAAAACAAACAAAAAAACCCAGAATTAAAAGAACAAAAACAAACCAGGGAGACTTTTACCCCAACTAAGTCATGTGCAATGGAACCAATAAGTCAAAATTCTTCAGACCTGCATTATTATGGGTGTTGCTTTCATTATTCAGCTAAACCTGTAAGATTTCTAATGTGATAAATTCCCTATCTGTTGCCATCAGTACCTTAAAAAGTAGGTCAACATATGAGAACCATTTAAAAATATAATGAAAAGTCAATACTAACATTATTAGTTATCACAGTTGTGTATAGCCCCAGATTATCATGTTGGAAGAAGAGGCCAAGTGTTGGCTCTCATCCCATAACCTCCATGGTTAAAAAAAAAAAAAAAAAAATCTTTCCTTTTTACTTGCATAGAATAATGGATAAAAATTGTACTAAAACGCAAGAACAAGTTGGGGGAAAGTGTTTGAAATGCCCTATGCTCTGGCAAGAAGCCATTTTCCTGGAAAATAGTTTCCCAAGAAATGTCAAACTGCTCTAGACAACAAATGAAAATGAAAGAACTGATCAACAGCATGTTTTCCAACTGTATTTAAATAAAGTCCTAGAAAAAAACTCTATAGAATTATTAATACTTATTAGTTGAGAGAAAAAAACCCATTCCTTGTTCTCATTATATCAGTCCGGTTGAAACTTCATTTTATGTAATAACTATACACTGGAATTTTATTTTACAAATGTAAATCCATCACATCTAAAGTGAAAAATCCACTAACAGTAAAGCTGGTTTCTATATTGTTTAAATGTAATGCACTACTCAGTCTAAATCATAAGGGAATAAGGCACTTAAAAAAGGGTGTCACATTTCGAGGTAATAAATAGCAGATTGATTCAACCTCCCAGTTGATCCTGCAGTTTACTTACATACAAGATGGAAAATAAAGTATTGAAGCCCTGTGATTTACTTCTCAGAAACGAGACACTCTGTATTAGTGTAAATGAATGCAAAAGTCCTGCATTGACAATTTATTACATTCTTAGTCCAAGCTCTGATTAGATCAAATTGCAGTCTGAGTGCACTGAATATACTTCAGCTTCCAGTGAACACTATCAGCTATATATTACAAAAAAAAAAAAGCACAAAAGTAACAAACAAATCCAAAACCACCCCCACTCCAAAACACAAAACTAAGTTTCTCCAGTATTCTTTTTCAAAGCGTATTTGTCTCGTGACTTGTCAATACTTAAGAAAACATGTTCTACCCTAACAGAAAATCCATTACTTAAGTATGTTTACTTATAGGATATTTCCTAGAAAATCTTCCCTAAAATATTGGAATTTGGAGGAATTCTCAACATCAGTAAAGCTCTGAAGTCAGTAGAAATCTCCCTGAAGTAACGTTAGGATAAACAGAATTGAGATATAAAATGACATTTAATAGTAATACCCCAAAAGAGAAGGCAGGAATCATGCATTTCAGTGAACCATCTCAATTTCTTCCATTTAATCCCAGGCATTTCAGATGATTTCACATTTGAATTTTATTACCTTTACTAAGCAAAGACTGTAGAGAAGGTCTTAAAATAGTAATTACTGCATTTAGATATTAGTTTGCCTACTAAATATTTACATTGATAAGGATTTATTTAAAACTTTGAGAGACTTTGCAATGAAATCTGACCCACATCCTAATTTTAGCCCACTTTCTAGTTCTGAAGATCAAACACCCATCTTCACTTTACCATGAATATATAAATTGCACCCAAAGAGATTGGACATTTTCAGTTACTGTCAACAACACTTTTCAAAATATTGTCTTTAGGAGTTAATCTAAACTATGTCCTTTAAAAAAATAGCCTGCAGAATTTTAATGTGCTAAACTATTTCTTCATGCCTACTTGAAGATTTGTGCAAACTACCTTTTCACACCAAGTTGCATAGATATCATAGATGTCACATCTGCCCCTCTCTATTTCAACTCAGCAGATTATTTAGAGTTTTTCTATGTTAAGCCTATGACCGCTTCTATTAACATCAATAGCGGATTTTGAGATATTACTTTAGATATATTTGCCCAGCTACAGTGTACACGTGTGGGTCATAGCCAGTCAAAATTGCATTCATAACATGGTTCCCCTGAGTTTAATTATTTCAAGCACTTTCAGCAACTATGATAGAAAACACAGTACCCCACTTCCATGACTACCACAGCACCATGGTACAGACAATCGAGATCAGGAAAACTGTCATAATAAGCTGTGCTGAGAAGCTGACAACTTACATAGTCTTCCATGATGGAATCCTAAACATTTTATATCCATATAAATGTTTTCGGCATTGAAACAGATGGAAGAGTGGTGTCATCTAAAATTTCTACTGCTCTATTGCTGCTGCCCCTATTACAGAAAATGTAAATGTGAAATTAAAAATCAGATATATAGAATATTTTTTAAATGAATTATCAGAATGGTAATCAAAGAAAACATATTAAAGTACCAAGTCTTAAATGTATAAGCTATCATATACAATAGCATCCCTCCCAGATGTTTAAAAAAGTCTCATACTGTTTCCTGTGGTTTTGCCAAAAATATTCATAGTGATACTATTAAGCAATACTTTCAGCAACAAAATTTATTTACCTCCAAAAGATATTCCAGGATTGACAGGAAACAGTCAACAATGGCACATCAGTAAGTAGTCTATTTATTGCTGTGAATTAATGCTATTCAAGTGTTTCCAGTGAGCCCTGCTCTGCTTATTCCAGAAGGCACATTTATATTTGTTATTGTTTCTACAATAGTGCAAAAATTGAGATGGTTGTTCAATTTTTAAAGCAAAGCACAGAAAATTCTAATTCAGCAAAGGTTCTTACAGGCCTGTTTGGAAGTGAAGAAAACTAAGTACGTGGAATCCCAACTAGAGCACAAAGGCCAGCTTGCATCTGTAAGCTCAGTGTGCTGGGTTTCAAGACTCTACGGAAATTTGTGGCCTTCAGTTCAAACTCTGTTAAGGAAGCCCCAAACTGAATTTTAATTAAGGACATCTTTACTAATAAACTCAAGAGGGCACCAAAAATATTCCAGATTCCCATAGCTAGAGTAAATCTAATATTTAAGTGACCTAAAAGGTTTCTCATTTCACACCACAGAACCCCTTCCCTCAACCCATTTACCTATTACAATATTTTGGAGAAAAATATGATTATTTCACTTTTTAACACCCACTGACTTAAAAATATGCAGATTTTGAACTGCTTCATCATCTTAGCTTTTACTTTGCCTCTAATCTTTGCTACTTTATTGAACTCATTTAATTCTTAGCATTTTTACTGAGCTTCTTACTGTGCTATCTGACCTCCATGAGTCAGTCATCTTCCTTTTCCTTTAGAGTCATCTCCATGACAGCCCTAGCCTGATACAATCTCACTAACCTGTTTCATTCTCCTCCTTCTAGGACAATCAAGCGCCTCAGTGTTAAAAACCTCTTCTTGCTGATATCCCGAGTTTATTCTCATTTGCTTTTACCATGCAGTTTATGTCACCAGTCTGCCATTGAAAAGCCTTGGGTTTTTTTGATTTTGTTGGTTGTGTTTTGTTTGTTTGTTTTTTAAGAGGACTTTTTTGTCCTTATATGACATTCATAAGGCAACTTAGGACTGCAGGCATCAGTGACTGATCACAAAGTGTGCCTCTGGATACAAGGAAAAACTGTTTCATCATTCCAAAACATTACTATATTGCTGACAGTTTCAAGGCATGTATAGGTACACTCAAATTTAGGACTGAAGAAAGAAAAGCAGTGATCTGAGGTGGCCTGACCAATCAATTTCAAATGATGTGCTGAAAAGTGAAGAAAAAAAAAAATTGTCCATACAAGAGAAAAAAAAAATTAAACATAAACCATCTGTCTTCAGCTCTGGAACAAAGCAGAGAAAGAATACAAGACTCAAATGTTACATTTGGGATGGAAAGGGCTAGGTTTGTTAGAGGATTGCTCATTCACTGTTTACTAGAGCTTCCCTGTTGCTATGCTGAATAACAGATTCTTTTCAGTTCCAGCTACTGCTACAACATCACACAGAGCTCAGTTTTCAAACCAACTCTTTTTAATTCAGAAGATGCTTATGAAAGTGATTTTAAAATATGTCTGACAGAAAAGAAAGAAGTAGCATGATGAAGAGGACTGATTTAGAAAGGAACCTAAGTCGGTATCTAGACTGCTTGCATCAAAATCACTCAAATAACCACAATGTTCTCTGGAGTACTCTCCATGCAGTCCTCTCAGCTTCTGAAGCAAACACACCTCCCAGGAACAGGCAGGAGCTTGTAGGACTGTATTCAGCTTATTGTGAAATAGAACACGTTCTTAAATGCTCCATACAGTCTGGGCTGCCTTACCAAGTTTCAGTCTTAATGGAAGGAATGTTCTAAGATTCACATATCTTTCAAGTTCACAACATAAAAATAATAGCATCCTTTTCATTGTCTTTGCTTTGGTAAGGATACAATTGATGTGCTATTCTAAAATATAAATAAAATAGAGGAAAAAAATCTTTATGCTGTTTTGATGTTTAAATTACTTATCTTTCTCCAATGGATAGTAGTGATTAATGAATCCCAATTTCACAGATAAGTTTTTCCACAGCTTTAGTTTCAAATACATTCAAGACCTTTTCTGCACCTGAAAATATTTACCTACTTTTCCCCTCACAGTCTTCTAGTATTACAAATGTGAGTTCCAAAAAGTCAGCGCTGATATCTTTAAAATAGCACACTTGCTGTAATCTAGTGTGTTCTAAGTCTGCTAACAACAAATATTGCTTCCTAATGCTTTAAAATTTTTTTATGCATAATACATTTGGTTTTCATATTTATATTGTATTCAGTTTTCCACAAAAGCAGTTCATTGTTCTTAGCTTTCAGAGAAAGAGGCACAACAAAAATCACACTTATCTACTAGTAAGATGTGTGAATATATATATACCAGCCTTTAAAAATTAGGAAAAAACCAGATGCTTTCAGGTTACCTACATTTCTGTATTTTCTCAGTGCATAAGCATGCAAATCACTGCTTAAATAGCATCTCCCTTCTGCAGACTTTTATTATTCAAAATTACACCAGATCTACCCTTGCCAAAATGTTTGTTGAATACAGTGGTTTTTTGAAAAAAAACAAAACAAACCAATAACAACAAAAAAACCCCAACCATCCAAACAAACAAACAAAAAAAAAAAAACAAAACCAAGCAAATAAAAAAGACGGACAACCAAAAAAAAAAAAGGGAAAAACACACACACAAAAAAACCCAACAACAACAACAACAAAACCCCAACCAACCAAAAAAAACCCAACCAAACCAACACAAATCAAACCACCATAATACTATGGTAGAGGACCAGAATTAGCCATATTATAATACAGTTCTAGTTAAGAAGTGCTATCTTTATGCAAAGTGTCTGATGTCTGCCAATATGCAATTAGAAATGAAAGGCCCTCGTCTTCAAAACCCAAACTAACAGAATTTTTTATAATATTAAGGACCTTGAGCAAGAAGTAGGGAGTAATTCAGTATTCTAATCTACTAAATATTTTAAAGATTTGTCATCTGCACTTTAATGTCTATCTTTTCCCCAGGTGCATAATAGCTTTAACACTGCAAAAGAAGGATCTATACATATCTCTTATGCCATAAAATACTGATCAGTGTAAACTTCAAAGCTTTTACTTGAGAGTGCAAACTTCTAAGAAGATTAGATAACTACCGAGCAGGTGCAATCCAGGAACAAAAATAGATGGAAACATAATAAAGGAAGCTGGACTAAGCTGTTGCTAAAGAACTTTCCCTCCTTACTAAAGAGGCAGGACCATAGGGAAAAAAAAAAAAAAAAAAAAGAAATTAAGATGCAATTACCACATCTGATAAGGATAGGCAAGCATTTTGCAGATATTTCTCCAAAATCTGAGTTCATCATCCAGAGACAAAAATTTCATAACCCCCTCAAACACATTCAAGTAATAGTCACATACCAAAGAAAGAAAGCCAGCATCTATAAAAGCTCTTAAAGTGGACGGCTCATTCTGGGCAAAATAGGTTTCTTTACAGAGGGCATAGCAGAAGCATATTCTACACTGAAATTCCAGTAAAACTTTCAGAACAATGTCCTGCCTCCCAGAAATTAGTGTTAGGCTTGTAATTAGTGCACAGGAGGCAGGTCTAGGCTAATTTTGGTCTGCACAAAGGAAAACACCAACATCCATAAAATAGTCACCAGGCAGGTATTTCTTTAGGTACTGTTTGCAATATCCCATACCTAACAAACTGCTGAGTGCAGTGTTCTCAAACTAATTTTAAAGTACAAGGCTCTGAATAAAGCTGCACTTGAGTTAGTCGGTGATGGGGATCCTACAATGAAAAAGAATCTCATGTAAAATCCTGGGCATGCTCCCACTGACTGGAGAATTTATAGTGGTGAGTAGGCAGTAATACCTTGCTCAAGTAGCTCTTCTCCTGGTGCATATAAACTAATTTAATACATTCACATCAACAACTTACATACCACATCCTTATCACTCCACTGCCACTCCATCTTTTCTATTGGAATACTGTCACATTTTCACTCCCAGAGAGTTCTTGGCATTAAGATGGAGAGAATCTGAACCATTACAAAATAAAAGAGCCTGATGTTTCAGCTAAAAACGCTGAAGTACATATGCTACAGTTTAGGGGGAATTACAGATATTTTCTGTATTTTGCTCATATAAAGTTATTACTCTCATCTTTAATATAGTATTTGTGGACAGATAATTGTGTTTCTGGAGTTGTCTACTCATAACTTACCTGTCTAATATTCTAAAACAAAACGAATTATCTAGCTGGAACACTATCCAGTCAAACATTTTCAAAGTAAATGTCATTGCAGTTTGGCATGCAAATCTTAGCACACTTTTTTTCTGAGTAGACTATTTTTATCCTTAAGATGATACAGAGTATACCATAACAAACACGATTACTTCATTGTGTATTCAGCATACCTGCTATGCAACAACCACCTATTTTACATCTGACTTTCAAAAAACCTGAGAATCAAGGAACCATTTATTATTCCCCATAAGATACCATAACTTAAGTAATTTTTTTTTTTTATTTCACTCCTTTTAGAATTACATTTATTTTACCTTCAAATTTGACTACCATAGTAACTTTTACATATAAACCTGGTTCATTTGGAAGTAAGCTCTCAGCATCAAGCATGCAATTATACACTGCAGGGTATACATACGTGCTGGTCCACGCATTTCATCTGAAGAATGTTTCTTAAGAGGAAACAAGTGAAACAAGAGTCTCCAGCATGTGGTCTTCAACAGTCTTTCCTGGGGCCACTCTGAGCAGGCTCAGGCCACTGCAGAGGCCTGCTTCCACCAAGGGATGGCAGAGGAGCTGCCTAGACCCTCAGCAACTGTTAAGTGGTAAGCATATGAGAAAAGTGCTAGCATACAAAAATCTGAGCAAGCACTTGCCCTTTCAGACTGATACCAGCCACCCACAGGTACAAGGGCATGGAATATATCAGAGAAAATGGCAAAGAGGTAAAGACAGTTGTCCAGTACAAGAAATCTTTCTCGTTCAAATGAGAGCAAGCACAGTACACGACTGCTGTTTAGATCTTTATCTTGAATACTTTAGTTTTCATATTTGTGGACAAAGAAACTTGCAGGGTTACAATCAAGTCACTTTAGTTGAGAAATTTTATTAATTCCAAATTATATCAAAGTACTCTTGTTCCAGCTTTATATTTCCAGTTGTTAAAAATTAAAAAAAAAAAAAAAAAAAAAAATCATTACTTTGTAGACACAATGCTCAATACTCTTCTTCCCCAGTGGCCACCAGAGAGATGAATCTACAGTTCTCACCTTTGCAGTGCCAGCAAAACCAAACTAAGGCACTTCGCAAAGCAAGGGGCACAATGTGGATTATGCAAGTAAGGACACAATACAAATGACAACTTTGCACTGAGGTGGCAACCTATTTAAATTAACCCTTCAAGTTAAAACCCTCCAAGTTTCAAGTTGTCAAAAAAAGAAAACTAATGAACTCTGATAATTAAGACATTTATGATGCACAACTTATGCATCTGTATATGGCCTAAGATTCTTCCCTGATGTGGCTAATGTGACAAACAAATAAGCTATCTTTTTTAGTGCAGGGTGCTTAATTTCATTTCATTGTTAGATGTCATTTCCTTTTTTATGCCAAATATTAAATATTCTATGAATTAGTTTTATCAATCAGTTACTCTAATTTAGCAGTGTTAAACAAAAATTTAAAAAAAAACCCAAACCCTAAACTACAAAACTTTATTTAATGTACTGTACAAAATAAATCCAACTATTGCTCATTTTGTTCAACAGGTATACAAAAGAAAATTAAACAGAATTCATCAAATGTATTCATCATTCATTTGCACTTCTCGGACATGTCAGTGAAAATAATAAAGCAAGATACTTTGTAGTCTACCCTTTGTGGTTCCATATGAATGACTAGTTTAACTAGGTAAGCCAAAGTGCTTATTTGCTAAACAGAAGCTTGGTATAATGAGAATAATACATGCATCAGTTAGATTATTTTCTGCTTGCGTATTTATATACATACACACATTCTGCTTTAATAGAAATATCTAAAATAGAAAGTATTACTTCAAAAAATGTTTACATTAAACCTTCTAGTTTCAAGCAATGAAGCATCTGCGAGTAACAAATGTACATAGGTTTTTTTAAGCAACATACAGACAGTTGTTCTAACAAAGGACACCTGAATGATGAATCTTAAACCCCAACCATAAATTGGATGAGGCTATTCCAACACACCTACCTACTCTAAATCCTTGTTCAACAGATAATCAGAGACCAGCTTTGATCAAGACTTCTACTACAGCAGAATGGCCTATAGGTATAAAGGAAGTGTATTGTTTAAACAAAACGATAATTAAAACAGAGGAGTTCACCCAGTGAGGATCCACAAGTAGTTGTTACAGATAATTTCTGTTGATAACAGAGCTACTCTTTCGTGAAGAAATGTGCAAGTATTCTGTAGGTTGTCATTCTCATTTTACCTTACTACTTCGCACATTAGAAATGGTAATTCTCCTTAAAGACAGTGAGTTAGTTGATAGCAAATAACCTTGCCCTTCCTATGTGTTGACCAGGTCACACAAAGAAGGGGAAGGTGAGTAGCCATATTAAAATGCTTTCTCTTCCCCCAGATCCCTTAGGGGAAGATCCTTACCACTGTGCCAATGAATTTCTTATAGCTGCCTCCATCATAAACACTCTGATTAAAATGTAAATTCAACCAACCTATCAGCTTCCCATTAAGAGGACTCTTTAAAAACACCATTAATCAGCTGAGAGATATGTACTGAAATACCACTTATCAATTCTAACTGCTTATGACAGTTAACAAAGCTTTATATTTGCCCCAAACATGTGCTGATCTATCAATTATGCCAGGGTTCACTCTCACGCTAATTGTACATTTTCTTCTCTAATGCATTTTTGCTGTTATCTCATAGGCTAATGAAAGCTGGGAAATCAATACGTATAAATTATACATGCAAAGAAGGACTGCTGTGAACATAAAGTTTCTAATTAATTGCACTTGATTAATTTATATCCTTTAATTATCTTGCTAAGCCACAAACAACATAAATATCCTTGCAATCTGGTTATTGCTATGTCAGTCATAAAAAAAGCAGACACAGTAAATCTATGAAATCTAGCAAACTCCATTGCCAAAAAACATGGTATGGCATAACACATAAATATAACCAGACTTACTCAAGACACCTATGAATAATTTTAGTGTGACAAATTACCATTAAATATGTTGTATAGTTATGTGACTAATGTTATAATGATGTTATAACTTTACACGTAGCATACAGGGTAAGCAAAATGCAAGCTTATCATACAGGATTAAGGAGACTGTTAGTTGTATTTATAAAAAAAATTTGTGATACGGATGTAAGTTATATTGATATCTGATTGTTGAGGATCAGGGACCAAATTATCAATATTCTAAATTAGGGCATTACTGGGTTTCTGCACTTAAGATCACATGGCCATTTGTTTGTAGAGTTACCTGAAAGCCAGAAATGCACACAATCAGGACATAATGAGAGACCCAACTCTAAGCAGAGTTAAATAAGAGCTACCATACTGTCTTTTATAAGAAGCAATTGGCTAAAAGTAAATATTCCCATTATGTGAGCAGCTGTAACTGTAGATACTTTTTTCCCCCCCTTTCAAATTTTGTCCACTTTGGTAAACCAACCATATGTCACTATTCTGAAATCTAATCCTATCAATCCACCAGGCTTGCTCTTTGTGCCACATAACAGCATATTACCAAATATCTGTATCTACAACTTTCATAAACGTGTAAAAAGAAACTGTATCTGTCTACAGGGAGACTCAGACAGAGACCATCTGTCAGTGACTAAAGCTATTCTTTAAAAAAGAAAACATTCATCTGGGATTTGCCCTTTACAGAGTAAACCCACTTAACCTCCCAATAAGATTAACTGTTATTTGTTTCCATTAAACAAAAATGACCATGCTAATATGCATTTAATAGTACTAACAATGAGAGAAACATGAGCTCCAACAATTTTAAAATTCTTTAAAATCACACAACTTGTTATTTCATGACAGCTCTTTTATTATTCATAAATAACTTTCATTTTTCATTACAAGCTTTCTTCCCTGAAGTTGAGACTAAATATGAGGGGGGAAAAAAAAAATATAAAATTCTGCGTAAATATTGAAACTAAGAGACCAGGCTCTTGAGTCTGCCACACATTATAGAGAGCAATGACTGTGTATAAATTAAACCTGAATAATGCATATAAAAACCCAATACCTTTGGAGCACTGATGATTTTCACCTGTGCCCTCCACATCCAGGCATTTACAAAGAAAGGTATTTAACTAGATTGATTATAGGAGGCTGTCTGAGGAGAGTTAGTGCAATGTAATGGAGACTGTGCTTCCCTCTGCAGCAGCACGAGTCACTGAACCAGCCTGAAGCTATACTCAAAAACACCTTAATGTCTCTTCCTAGGCTGACAAAACACAATAGTACTGGCATGTAAGAGTCCTTTTTCTACTGTGGAAAAAACACAGCAGGAGAAGAAACCTGTAAATGTAGGCAACTCTTCCCTCCAAACTTTGTCTTTATTGCTATTGCACATCTCACTAACGTGGTCTGACAGCACAAAAAATAACATAAAGAGTACCCTAAAGCACAAAGGGCTGAAGTGCAAAATCCCTCATGAAATTATTTCCTGGGTCCCCGCCTTCCCATTTTGCTTATAGCTGCTCTGCCTCTAAGAGCAACCTAGATGAGAACCACAAATGGTGTTGTCCTCCCCTTAGGAGAAGCCTGAGGAGAACTCTACAAAGTCTGTTTGCACTGTAGGCATAATTCAAATCTTACTGGAAGCAGTGGGAATATATTTACCAGGTTCAGTTAGCCACCCATCCAGCTTTCTTCATTAATGGTAGTGGCACTATACAATCAATAAACATTAAGACAAAGCAATCATACAATCATTTTCTCAGTGAGAAATTGGCATATGCTATAAATAAGATTAATTAAATTGATGAGAGGAATCATTATTACAATTCAGTACAGCAAAAAAGTTGCTCCTCAAACACAGAATTACTCTCAAACACAAATTATACTAAGAACAAGAAACAGAATAAAAAACCTTAGGCATGCAAATCTTCTCCTGTTACTGTAAGAGTGAGCAGTTGATGCATTACTTGAATGTACTGTATCTAAGATACAACACTTGGGGGGGAGATCTTACAGTCCATACAAAGTGTTATACAGAAGCAGATATTTTTAACTCTGTTTTAGTAGGTATTAAATCCAGATTAAGATGCATCATCAGTCATTTCAAAACTGTTAATTTCTCCTTTCTATTTGGCAGGTGGTAAGACCACAACTTTTTAGATAGCAAAATGAATCCTTTGGTGGTGTTTGTGCTGGCTTCTGTTTCTTCCCTCCTAAGGGAACAGATCCAGACTGGCATTGCCCACAGTTTGTGTACTGTCCATGAAGCTATAGCTGGACAATGAACTTTGTGTTTTCATTACTTTACAGAAAGCATGGTGAAGAGTGAAATTGAGAAAAGCATGAATTAACAAGGATCGTGTTTAGCTGACGATAAAGTTCTGACATAAGACTTGCCACGTGCCAGAAAGTTACGGCACAGACCACTTAATGGTCACTAAAAACTAACTGAAGGCACCAAGAAAAGCTTTTATGCATCAAAAACCCCATCAGTTCATGGAAGGAAAAACTTCAAAATATATAACTGCCACTAGAGTTCACTGGATTTGTCACTTCAGATATAAAGCACCTAGATAGACACAGAGCACTGAGGTTTGACTGCAATTACCTTATCTTTCCTATTTTTAGTGACAGGACCAGATTATTTTAAGTGCATTTTATAGAAAACCCTTCTTTACTGAAATATAAAGACTGTAATAAAGACAATACAATGTTTTGAAACTGTTTTAAATCCTTCACTCAGCTTTGCTTCTACAGATTTAACATGTAGGGGTTCTAATCTTACTGCTACTAATTAGAGCTTTAGTGTAATTGTGCCAACAGGGTGCTTGGCATAATAATTACTATTGAGAGATCCTGGTGGAGCAGTAACGTGCCCACATAATACAGATATGTCTAATATTATACAGCAGTCACCTTTGTATGTTGACTCTAAAGTTGGATTTTAACCAAGTAAGGGGTTATTTTGCTTTTATTATAAAGCTCAAAAGGCGTATACATATGTATGATTTAGGTATTCATCTTTTTTCCCTTTTTGATTCTTTTGAATATTAATTGGGTAGAAGAAAACTAGAAGGTACATTTTATTCCACATCCTTCATAATTCAGTCTAGTTTGGCATGTGAAAATGAATAAAAATGCTTATGTTGGCAAGTCATACTTCTAATGTAATATTAGACTCTCCTAGGTTAACATCCTCATCTGAAAAGTTGACCATAATGTACAATAAACTGAACTAAAACTAGAGGATGAGCAAGACTTAAAAATCTGCATTTAGAAAGTGTCTGTGCTGCATTCCATTACAGTCTTACTGGTTTTGAAACAAATCTTTATGTAACTATTTGAATAAATCTATTCAGCGAAATACGTAAGACTTAAAACTAAGGGGCAATGCAGGAAGCACTAACAAAAATACAGAAGAGAATGTTTGAACAGAAGAACATTTTTGATCACTTTAGTAATGTTTACTATCTTACTGTCCAACAAGTTTCATATAATGAAACTTTGTTAATGATGTAAATCTACAGTGAAAGAACACTTACCAGCACTGAGATGTTTTGTTTGGTTTTGTGGTTTTTACCTCTAGAAATATCAGCTTCAGCCATATAATCATTTAAAAAAAAAAAAAAAAATCTTAATTATGGATATTTGTTAAGAAGGACTTCAAAAGCTATTTAAACATGCAAACCCTGCACAATATAATAAAGTAAAAAGTAATAGGCCTTTTCAGTCTTACTGTAGAATCTTTTTTTTTAAAAAAATATGATCTCTTTAAAAGAAAATGTATAGCATGGAGCCTGAACCAGAGCTCCATCTAGAACAGACAGGCTTGTTTTTACTGCCCCTTAGTGCTTCCCTTTTAAAGCAACAGGAAACCAATTTCTGATTACAAATCAATAGCTTAAGCATGCTCCCATCAGGCAGTAAGTTTTGCTGTTGATATTAGACCATAGAAGAGGCTATCAGAAAAGACCAGGTGTTGCCATTTTGATGCATACAAAACCGAGTAAACAGTGTTGCTTTTCTGCAACTCCGTATTTTCAAGGAATTATTCTTACAGAGGAAGTCACATGCAGCCTATTTATCATTTGTGGGTCACCATTAGAATAAAACCACCACAAATATATCACATACATAAAATGCTTAAGTTTAAGTCTCATAAACAAGAACCAGTGAAATGTGCTGTATTAGTTAATATAATTGAAACAAAAAGTATGTATACTCCTGTCACATAAAATACCTTTTGATGAAGTCTCTTTTTTCTTTAAGCTCTTAAGATAATCTTAGAGAAATCATCAAACTATAAAAAGAAATCAATAAAACAGAAAAGGTTCCCATCACCCCTAAAAAAATCCATAACTTTTGCATTTTAATAGAGACACTACAAGACTATACCAGTCATTTTCTTTCTGATGTGTTCCTTTGATTTCACTCTTATCTCACAGGACTCTTGACTTTCCTGAGAAAGGGATTATTGAATTGTATGTCTCCCTCAGAAGCTCTTGATCATTCAAGTAGTCTGTACTTAAGAACGTTACAGAGTCTGCTCAGCTGCTGGCTCCTTGGGAACTCATCAGGGACTGTCATCTTAATATTAATTGGGTTTTGTGCAGGAATCTGAGTCCCACAATGAGAGGGTTTCAAGAGAGAAGATTATGCCCAAAGCCAGATATAAAGACAAACATATTTAGCACAACAATTATGATAATTGCAGAAACACTCTGAGAAATAAGTAAATCTGATTAAGGGCACTTCTACATGATCAAATATTAATCTGATGTCTTCACTCTAACCTGGTTTGAACATAAGAGGCTTCTTATGGTTTTATGTATTAACAGATTTGCAGAAGCTGAACTCATAGTACCTAATAATATGGTACATCCAAGTCAATACAGTAAAAGGATCTTTACGGAATGTAATCCACTTAAATTAAAAATAGACACAGATTGAATCATAAAGCTTAAATTAAAATTGACATACAGTCAATCACTAAAACATTTTATATAAAAGTCTTTTATAAACTACTATAACTTTTTTTTTCAATTTCATAGCATAAAAACTTGTGTGCATTTCTTTTTATTGAATAAAGACGGCATCACTTCAGAACAAGTAATCATAAATACCACTTGGACAAACACTTAGAAGTTTCCAGACTCACATAATACCCAGTACATTAAATAGACCTATATTTGCAAATGTGAGATTTATTTCTCTTAAAAAAACCAAAACCAAACAAAACGTGTATTAAATCACTATGATTTATTAGAACTGTGAGGCTGTATATTTGAGAGATGAAACAATGTCAGGAAAATCAAAAAAGTGGTTTTTACAACACTGATTTCTCTACCTATGTGTGCATGCACATACTTGTATATAAATATGTACATATACAGATGGCTCTATCAAAACTCCATACAAAATCACATTTAATATTCTGTACATATTTAATACTAGCATGACTAACTTTTTCAGTTTGTTAGGCAGAGACAAGCTTTAAATAAATCTCCAGCTAATATAGACAGTATGCATACTTCTCAATATAAATTTGCAGAAGTAGAAGCAATGTCTGAGAGCATCTACAGTATATTTGCATGATCATTTAAATTAACTCAGATGAAAGCTTCCACATATAGCAAAGTTTTCAAAATTGAACATAAACCATCTTAAAACTATTACACTAATATATGCACAGAGATCTACAAAAAAATATAATATATGAAAAATTGCAATGCAAAAATTATTTCAACCTGAGAAAGAAGCACATGCATATAGATGCCTATCTATCCATCTTTATTTGTAAGTATTAACCACATATAGACCTTATGTGGAAGGTAAATCTTGCCAGCATGGCTTACCTCCCATAGTAATTAGGCTTGTGTTTCTGCTTTATTAACTCTGATACAACAGTGTCCTGCCCTCTGTCACCAGGGGTACTAATAGATGATAATCACTACGATTTGGAAACCATACAAATTAAATCATGAAGTGAGATGAAGTGTAGTAATGCAATGAGTTAAAGGACAAGCAAGTTAGTCATTTCAGTACTCATTTCGGGATATTAAATAGGGAATACATGAAGAAGTTAGACCACAGTTTATCAGAAGAAAAAAAAAAAAATTACATGTTTAGAAACTGTGATACCAATTCTTAGCTCCTAACTGCACTTTTTCATTCATTAATCTCACAGCAATAATACTGCAAACTTACTGCTAATTTTTTTTAATTAAGTCCTTAACTGTAAAGAAACAGCTCAGCTGACAAAAGTAACAACTATGAACAGCTGTCAGCATTTTCTTTTTTTAGAAGTTTTTAAACAGTTAAAACTTGTGATGAATATCACAGTTTTATGGTCATTTCAAGAAGAGGCTTCAAATTCTGCAATGTCTGTTTAAATGATAGATTTCCTTTAAAAAAAATTTATCAGCTTCGTAAGAGACAATTAGAGCACTGAAACGAAGATACTAAATCTGAACAATGTCACTGTATTTAACTGTCTTTTCAAATCCATACTTGTCTTTGGTAACTTATCAATAACGCATTCTTATCACATTTATTCTTTCAATACACAAGACATTTAGTTTCAAAGTCTTAGATGTTTCAATATAAATCTAAGACTCCCACATTTTTAGAATTTAGAAATATATTTTGGTATATTTATTGAAAGCCAAATATGTCTCAGAATAAAAGCCAAATATGTTTCAGTATAAGCTAACATTTAAAAAATAAATTATCAGTGAAAACTTTTCTGTCAAATGGGTTTTTGTTTTTTTGTTTTGTTTTGTTTTGCTTGTTTGGTTTGTTTGGTGGGGGGTTTTTGTCTTGTTTTTGTTGTTGTTTTGTTTTTTAATGAGTAAACAGGTATCTAAAAAAACCCCTGGTTCTTGGGAAAACAATCCATGTTATTCAAATCCAAGTCATACGTTCCTAGAGGTTTTCTAAACCAATATATTCACCTACAAACAGCTCACCCTATTACTAGTAGTTTTGAATTCTATTAGATTATAAGTTTCAATAATCAGGATGCTCTGTAGAAACATTATTCTGCCTGGGCCTATATCATACACTTTGAAAGCAAATACTCTGCATTCTTTTGAAACTAAGTAAATACAGCACATTTTTAAATATCGCTTGTAAAAAAGAAAAAAAAATACTGTTTGTACCTTGTTCATGTATATTGCTATTTAAAAAATATTATTTCATTCTTTAAAGTGTTAAGATAAAAAGCAACATCATTTCTGCGCTAAAATTAAATTGTGCATGAGAAAACTATTTTAAATTATATCAGAACTTTTAACAGCATAGGTCTGCTCTCACTGATCTTACAATCTACAAAGGATGTATTTTACTACAGTGCCACAAAATGTATATAGCCCATATAATACAATTCCATCTTACATTTAAAAGGCTCAAGCCCTATGATTTCCAAAAAATGTCCTAAATATTATAGTTTCCATCTCTGAGAAGAAAGGTTTAATAGAAAAAAGTACACAGACTTGGCTAATAATTATTCAACTAACTACCTTCTGTTCTGAGAAATTATTTTCTGTGGTTAGCATGCTTACATCCATTCACTTCTAGACGTAGATTATGGCAATTAGATATTTATCCTCCTTAATGTATGCTGTTTTTATTTATGTTGACCTTGAATCCATTATCAGAAACAAAGCTGCATACATATAACCCTACCCAATTGCTGGAGATGCATACAGACTACTGCTTGTTTACTTTGGGTAGACTAATCTTATGGCATGCATTAAAAATGTTGTACTCATCACTGACTAATAGAACAAATTGAAACCTTGGAACAATCTTATTTACAATTCAAGTGCTCCATATTTGATTCTTGCATCAGAATTTTCACTTAACCCTTTTGTTAAACAACTGAATCTCAGAGCAATGCAGTTACACTGCAATTTAAAAATAAATAGACACTATTTTCATTTGTTACACATAGTTTTTATCTAAAAGATACATCCAGAGTGCATTACCTTACTGTATACTTTTTAGGCCCTGAGTTAGTAGGCAGCATGTATGGAGTATATAATTGAATATGTCAACTGTTTTTAACTATTCACACAGCTAGGGCTATTTCTGAGAGAAAAAAAAAACAACAACAAAACAACAAACTTTCTCTCATCTGTATTCCATAAATAAAAGGCTTAGCTGCTGTTTTTACTTACAGTTCCCAGAATTTCTTTCTCTTCTAAACCATTTTAGCTTCTAATATGAAAGTTTTATTAGTTATTCTGTCAGAAAATTCAAACCTTTACTAAGTGACATGAACAGTTACAGTTGGTTTAAGTGTGGTTGGTTACCCCTGATTCCATCAGGAAAAAAACCCCAAAACAATATATGGCATATGTTAACATCTAAAGACTGAAAACATACGCAGTAAAATAGTCCCCCAGACTTAAAGGAAATCACTACTTAATTCCACAAACATTTGTTTCAGTTCAGAAATCGCACTAGAAACTTTAAGTAGTTTTCTGGTTCAAAAATTACTCTAGTTGATATCGAGTCATAAGATGCTGCATAGCACCATCTGCTGGTTTGAACAACGGGTGGTCAAGACAACACCTTCAATTATTCTTTGTGTTATCTGAAATCTAAAAAGATAACATTCCACTCACCTCAGTTCCACAGGTCTTGTAGAATTCTGCACAGATTCACTGTACAAACTGAAAAAGAATGAGAGAGACACACAGACAGACAATCAGATGTGTACATAAAGACATCTGAAAATCATACGGAGATGAAATCTGAGCAGGAGGGCCTTATTCAAAAGAGAAAAAGCAAGCTGAATTTCCTTTGTCTTAGCTCAAGGAAATGCTCATTTTAAACTGTTTCATGCACATTATTTTCTTGCTTCCTTTTTTCTTTTAGAATGAAATTTAGGATATTGTTAGATGTAGAAAGAAATTTTTTTCTTAAGCAAGAGCATCACAACAGTTTCTATCCTAGATTAATCCTTACTTAATAAATGCTAACTTCAGAAACAGTTATTGTATTTTGAATTATAATGAATGAAGACATTAAAAAAATGTATAAACATAACTGATGAAGAATACATTTTGATTCTGTCCAGGCTTCACGTATGCATGCAGATTAAAAAGAAGTGATATTTGGAACGCTATCATTACAAGACTACGAAAGCTAAAACAGCCTTAGGAATATTTTCTGAAAAATGTCTGGTGAGCAAGTCAGGAAGATGTTTAAATTTATGGTTTTATTCTTTTATTACTATTTAAAAAGAAAATACAAACAGCCTCCTTTTAACTGGAATTGTTTGCCACATCAATACAAAAAATAACAATCCCTCCCGCCCCCCAAATGGGACTATTCAGACCTTGAATGGTTAACCTTCTCTTTTTTCCTATGCAGTTTACGTATGAGCAGTAGCTACACACTTGATGTAAAAATTAAAGACAATTTCTGCAGCATTAGTGGGACTGCTTGTACAAGCACCACCCTCGTGCTGTAAGAGTACAAATGACAGGACTGGGTCTGACAGTCCTTTCTTGGTGACACCACTCAAAATGTGGTAGCAGAATTCTAGAGATAGGAAATCCAGATTCTGCTCGCACCTCTGACTGCTCCCTGTAAATTAATTTGTTTACTCGATGCCTGTTTCATGAGGTGTGTAGAGGCGTTAGCTGGTACATGTGCATACCAAAAATATCACACTGTTAGTACCCACTGTGGGGTCCCGGCCACAGTTTGCTCTGTGACAGCTTGATGATAAACAGCTGGCCTGCTTGTGGAACATGCAGAGCACACTTGGCAACGCGAGCAAGGAGCAGGTAAATAATGTTAGCAGAACTCCCATTTCAGAGTAATAGGACAGGCTACTTTGAAAATCCTATTGCTGAGCTGTCCAAGCTAAGAGCGTGGTTAGAACTCAGTTCAGTGCCTGGTAGAGTAAGTGCAGTCTTACCAATTTCAGCAAGAGCTATCTCACATCTTCAGGGCAAAAATTAAAGAGTCAGAAGAATCCCTCTCCCTCTTCCCCCAACAATTCACAGTCAAATGCCTTTGTTACATCTACAAATCATTCCAATTAGTAGAGTTACTAGAATTCAGACACTGGAATAGGCTGCCCAGGGAGGTGGTTGAGTCACCATCCCTGGATGTGTTTAAGGGTCATTCGTATGTGGCATTAAGGGATATGGTGTAGGGGAGAACGTTATAGAGTAGGGCTGATGGTTGGACTCGATCCCAAGGGTCTTTTCCAACCTGAATGATTTTGTGATTCGAATTTCGTATTTAAGCCAGTGTAATATTGATATTAAAAAAATAAATTTCAGATCACTGTTTTTCCATTAAGTAAACTAGGGATCAAACAAGCATGCCTGCTTTTTCCTGCAGCTAGTGTAAGATTCTACCAAGCTCTGTAAATCCAAAGAACAATGCACCATTACTTGTGTATACCACAGAACTGAAGATATGGAGACATACGGTAATCCTTGTTAGCACTGGTATAAATAGAAAAGATCAAGGTGGTCAAGTAACAGATAAGAAAAAGCCTTGAGCAGGCTTACCAGATTCCTCTGGCAGCAGTACCATGTGTCAGGACAGTCAAATCTCAATAATACACTGTGCCTTTAGTTTAGAATACTCTCCAACCTGTAAGTATATTCATAATGTTTTATTTGCTATTGTTCATGCCACGATATGCTTCTATTTCAAAAAGTAACAGAAAACTATTGCTAAACATCAGTGACTCAGTAGTTGGTATGTACTGAGCATAATTTCATTTCTTACCATAGCGATATGCAATCTCCTCAGTGTAATGTCATATGACATTTTCTTGCACCAGTTTTAAGACAACAGTAGCTGTTAAACAAGAATGAACAAAAAAAAATTTTAAAAAACAAAACAATAACAAAAAAACCCCAACAAATTAACAAAAAACCCCAATCAAAACCAAAGATGAGAAAAAGTGATCCAATGTGGTGTCTCCATCTGAACTATATTACCTGCTTGGCACAGCCTAAAGCCAAATTCTTGTGTCAGCATCTTCACCGTATAGACACAAAGCACAACTTTCTATTTTGATTCCTTCCTAACACTGTAAAGGAATAAGTTCTGTATATCAGAAAACTAAAAACACTGAGTCACCAATACCTAGAGATGTCCAGCTAGCTATTGCAAGCCTTACTTACAAACAGTTGATATTTTTTCTTATCAAAAGGTCTACATTCTTGCTAACCCCTAGTATTCCTACGGGTGATTTAAACTATGCAAAACACGTCCGTTTAAAGTTGCAATACCTAACATCTCGCAAATATATTGAATAAAATGTGCCAAGAATCCAGAAACCCAAATGAAGTCTCTAGGATCACAAACAGCAGTACAAAGTTGAACATTTTCTCCTGAGTTCAATAGAAGCATAACGTTGCCAAGATAACATTCATTCATGTCAATCACCTTTAAATAGAACTTCATTTAAAAAAAGAAATTAAACAATTTTAACACATCTGAAAACAACATGAAACCACTCATACAAATATCTAACAAAAAAAGAAATTATTTTTCATAGATTTCAAGGGAATTTGGACTAGACATTTGTTTTATAGACTCCATGGGACAGGAAACATTTCTTCCACATTTTTGCCAAGTGCCCTAACAAACAGGGCACTTAAAAAAAAAATTAAAAAATCTCACTGGCAGCCAAAACAAGGCCTGTCACAAACTGCATTTTAATTAAATACTATTCAGACTAAATCAGTAAGAAATCCCACTTATTTAACAGCTTCACTGAAAAACAAATAAATGCTCTATGGAAGGAACAAACCTCAGCAAGGCATCACTTACAAGGATCTGAGTATCATTTAATTGCATGGAAATGAGATACATATGCTTTGAACTAACATGGAAGTACTTATCCATAACACTGCATTTATCAAAGATTAACGTTCTCCAATATAAAAAAAAATTCGAGCTACTGCCTGTGGACAAAAGAAACAAACTAAAATGACGTGTCAAAACCAATGCAAAATTTTGGTTGAAGCATGTTCTTGCATGAATATGGTAGCCCATGGACTACTAAATATTTGAGATCACTACATCCTGATACAGAATGAGTTTGAATCATCACCTGCTTACAGAGAGCTATAAATGTTTATCACAAATAAACACAAACAGATTCTTGTTTTGTTTTTAAATAGCAACACGTAATTTTTCCACTAACCCAGCACTATAAATACTACCTTCTGCAGCCAATTAAAGAATTTGCAAGAATAACCTCAGGTAATACATGTGTATTGTGCCTGCAGTTTACAAAGTTTTAAGAATACCTTTATTTTCACATGCTAAATTTGTATAATCGTTATAAACACAAACTTAGAGCCGACACACAGTGCTGTTAAAGAACAGAAGTGCGTAGGATAATAAAGTATGGAATTCTGAAGTTCACAAGTAGCTCCACCACAGCATGCCTCACAGCACTGGCTGCAGTTTCCAAAGCACTCAGCACTGGTCACATAAGTTAAGGACAAGGATGGACTTCAGGTGATAATTCGTATTTCACTTTGAATGTGTCTCCAACTCAACAGGGCCTTACGCCTGGTTAGCACTAGAGCACTACTGTAAACCAGTATATTTTACAGGACTAATAGTACTGTAATCTCCATTCCTATACTTGCTATTTCTATCCTTGAGTTTATAGACACCTTGCCTGTTTGCAGAAGCGGCTGACATGACAGGCTGCAGAGTTAGTAAACTTTGTTACAAAAGGATTGAGCATGGAACTCACTACATTCCTACCTTCTTTCATAAAATCCCAAATAAATAAAAAAAAGGTAAAAAAGAAAGAAACACAGAAACACTCACAAACCCAAATTCTCTCCAGCTAGAAAATAAATGTACACAGGCAGCTAGAGGAATTGTCACAAATTTCTATAAGCATTTATTAGAAAGTGAAAAACCTGGCAAACAGTTATGAGGATTGCACTTGGAGCCCTACTGAGGAAGCTCAATAGCTGAAATTCTCACTATACCTTAATGGTATGCATCTAATGGGTAGAAAATCCATTTTTTCAATACTTTAGCATAGTATATTGATTTTTTTGTGCAACTACTGCCATGATTCTGCAAAGGTTCTATATGAGCACTTGTCTAAGCATGCTAGCAGGACTATCAAAATCCATGCAAAAAATCATAAGCAGGCACAAACTACAATATCTTATTAGGCAGTTGAATGGCAATTTTGGGACAAATGTATGACAATGTTTAGCCATTTGATGGAATAGTTACCTTAAAGCATTCATTCCTTGCCCATTTTAAGCTCTCACCTAACTAAGAATATTACTGCAAGAGCTCTGAGGATACTCTATTCCATAAAAATAAGAAGCTTAAAGGTTCTATTCGTGTTAGTGTCTCAAAAGACATGAAGCAGTTGCCTTTTCAATCTGTTTTCTTATAAGAAAATTCTGAAAGCATTTCAGAAAAATGCTTTGGTATTAAGACAGAAAAAATAATATATTTTTGAGATTTTTTTTTTTTGAGATCAGAGTACAAAAATAAGTGTAGTATTAATACTTCTCAAATAAATATTGAACATAATCACCTATGAAGGTATAAATGTGCTAGGGGGTTAGTTAGCACAAGACAGGTTGTTCTTTGAGTTAAATTAACGATTAGCTATTTAAATCTGACCTGAATGAGAAGGTAAGAAGGTAGCTGCTTGCAAAAACCTAGCAACAGACATTAGCATATACTACCTATTACAAGTAATTTAAAAAAAAATGAAAAGAAAAAAATTAAGAGATGAAGAAAAACTTTTAAGTGGTGGCTAAATTCTGTCTTTAAATTTTCTTAGATTTGCCAAGTAGAAAAATAGCAAGTGGAAAGGACAATGGAAAACAGTATTCTGATGTAACATACATGCAGTGGCATTTTCCTGAGCAGACCTGAAAGTCATAGTACCCAAGCAGCACGTAAGAGTTTAAAACCTGTCTGCAGAAAGCAAATTTATACCTTTTGTCTCTGAGCCTGATATATATTAATTCTTCTGAATAGATACTTGCTATATCATACCTGGAAAGAACACTTTTCAACTCTTCATTGTGGGCTGACCTACTTAAGCCCAAATCCCTTCCCTAGCTTTAACTAGTGAAGTAGAATATGATCAAATTCAGCCCTGCAACATATTGCACTCTGTTGCTGCTATCTTCACCTCAAAAGCTTGAAGCCTAGAGAATATTATTTAATGCCCATAAATAATCAAGGACCTACTTAATTCAGTGACAAGAAGACTTACAAGGAACAAAAAAATAAAACAAAAATAAACTGAGCCAGTAGATGCGGCCTTTTGAAGAGAAAAAGGCAGTTTTATTTGTCCATATACTTCTGAGGTAACAAGCAGGTCTGGTTCAGATTCAAAGGTTCCCAGATTACATGTCAGCAGAAACAGAAACCTTGAAGATATGTAATACTGTACTGTGCCAAACTGCAGATCCAAGTTCAAAATAACAGTCAGTGATGGCCGCAAGGAGATGATTCAGAGGTACACCTATGCCATCTCTCCAAATTCTTTTTATTGGCTACACGAATACAAAGATTAATAGAACTCAATGGACAAATCACAATAATAAATGAAAGTCTTTACCAGGCTCCTTTAATAGAAATGCTTTTCCTACTGTAAGAACTTAGCAGGTCCTAGTGATTGATGAAATGTTTACTTCAAATCAGACTAATCTGCCATATATCCAAATGATCTGAGTGAAACTTCATCTGAGCAAGCAGGAACATAACTGGAAAGACCACAGTTTCACTAGGGTTGAAACTGGTGAGGAATTTGAAGTGGTTCAAAAACCTAACAATATCATCTATGACCTGTATGATGTAATGTACCTTCAGCAAGTTTGCTGATGATGCCAAACTGTCTGTGGACAGAGTAGCTTATATTCAAAGGGATCTCATCAAGCCAGAAAAGTGGGACAACAGAACCCACCCCCCCAAGAGAAAAGGACCTCCTTGGGAATATGATGGCTCCATGTAGAAGTGCAAGCTAAGGATCAAGTAGGTAGGTAGAAGGTCTGCAAAAAATGGTCTTGCAGACCTTGGAAGAAATTTTTAATCATTTGAACAGACACTCAAAAAGACTGTATTATCTCCATCTTCTGAGTTTTACTGAATTTGGTTGGATAAGTCCTAAGCAACCTCATCTAACTGGGAAGTCCTGCTCCGAGCAGGAGTTTGGACTAGATACACTTTCTTAGATTTAACCTAACAGTGCCAGCACAGGAATAATGACAGTGAATGACTTTCTGACATCATCAATGAGGAATTTACTCTCCAAAACTGGAGCTTGTTTGTGAATGAATAGTAGTGAGCACACAGGCAAGAAAGAGAAAGAAAGGCTGGACAAAATATTTTCCTCTTTCTAAAATGCACACATTATTTAGAGTCAAGGACAGCATTAGTCAAGTTTTCTAAATGAGCTGGTCAGCTTCTGTGCTGCTTGCGTCAGAGGGCTTTTCCCACAGTGATAGGAGTTTTTGCTTTAGGTAAATGTGACTCACAACCAAGCCAACCAGCTTCTGGAGGAGCAAAACTAATGAATCCTCCTGCAGAGTTTTGCCCTGAGGTTGATAGCTCATGTGATTTCTAATAAAGGCTGAGATTATGTTATACCCTTCCTTCTCAGTGGAATACAAGCTTTTTCTTCTAACCACTCTTTATTTTCCTAGGGCTCTGAGAAATATCTTTAATAATAATATCTTTAATATCAGAAATATCTTTGAGTTCTAGCTCTCCATCACATTTTCACATTTAGCCTGGAATGACCAAATTAAAAACATTTTAGGAATAGATGCACAATCACCTTCCCACACAAGTCAACAAGGCTGCCCAAAAAAGTAATCTCTATGTCAACAATCTAGAAAACATTAGTGAGTTTGGATGTTCTGTATACATTTTCAGTAATTTCCAGTTCAGAGTAGTAACTCCTATTGGTCGATAACAGTTGATGTAGATGTCTAGAAAATTAAAATGACCTCAAAGGATGGCCTGCCAGAAAACTTTCATCATGAATGGGAAAGAAGTCCTGTTGTAAATAGAACAATGAGTTTGTTCCTATGAAACTGTTAAGTGAAGATTTTAAGGAACTTCAAGAAAACAGTCTTTTAATTTAATAATCATGCCCAGAAACTGCACAAAATTAATTATTACCTATATTACTTCAGAAAATAAAGGGTATTTCAATTTTAAAATTAAATATCAATCCTAATTGATTTGCCTCCCCTCTGTGAATTCCTACAGGTATTCCTCTTTTCTCAATTTAATAACAGTTTATTTTATAGATTAAAAGTTAAGTGTCTGTTGCTGAAGTATTTCTTCTTTGATTTGGAATACATCATGAATTGGAATACTAAACAGAGAATATAGCAGGATGATCATCATGATACCTTGGGAGCTGAACTTTACCTAAGCGTAACTGTGATACAGGTTACAGTCAAGGTAGAATTCTTAATAATGACAATAATATGAGGTACTTAGATATTGCCAAGGTAATAAGTTGAATTAATCCAGTTTGAAACATTCATAAAGAAGCTTAAAGAGAATTAACAAGTTTCAAAGGACTAATTTGCTTCAGTGAATTTGGTTCCAAAATTGAATGATCTACCTAGAAAAAGATTTTTAAAAATATGAGCTCACAAACCCAATAAGGATAAACATAAAAAGCACTGAAAATCAGGATCAAGAAGAACTGCTTAATATTATCCTGGTCTGACTCACAGAAACATCACTGTATGTTTAGTTCTGTTGTGTATACTGTGAGGTTTTTTTTAGTTTTGTTTTGTGTTTTTAATTAGTATAATATTGCTGTGGGTATTAAATCTTGGTTTATAATTGAAATGGTGTTCGTTTAACATGTATACTCAGAAGAAGCTTGAATTGTCTTGGTGAAAAAACATTTTTTTCTGAATTCAGAGCAGAAAACACCAGCTAGTTGAGACCTATATTATGGGAAACCTAATAGTCTCCATCAGCAGAAAATTCAAGATAGACATTTGTAAGGATACCATACTGCCTGAGGTCACCTTTCTCCCCCACCCCTTCCCCCTCCTACCCCAGAGCTGGTAGCAAGACAATGGGACAGCTTCATGAATGTTAAGAATTTATATGCTGCTGCATCTTTCAATGTCTAACAAAGTAAGCCAGTGAAAGACCTACTTCTACATTAAAGTGACCCCTTTTCAAAATGAGAACATGAAGCTATGGACAAGAGGCAGCCCACAGCAGAAAAAAAAAGCTTTTAGACTTAGAAGGGAACAGTGAGTCTCAATTTTTTTCTAGACCATGGATTCTCCTGCATAACCCAAGGGTGGGGAGGGATGTATTTCCAAACTTTATGGGTATTTGGGGAGATTTGTGGGGTTTGTTTTTTGAAACATCTTAGATATGTGTGTGTGTGCATGCTCGTACAGTGAAACAAAAACACACTCTGTCCCCTGACTGTCACTTCACTAAGTTGTTCAGACCAGTTAATAAGAATAACAAATACACTTCAGAAAGCCACCTTCTAAAGACAGAAACCTTACAAGCAACTCACTCAGCATTAGTTCTTTGCTTTCAGATGTATGCTATTTTTTCAGCTTGCATTCATGTCAATACCACTCATATTATCCAAAAGTCTATTACTTCTCTTATCTTTTATGTACCTAAAACGTACATAAAGTGTACTGACTGAATATACCATGCAGAGGTGGAATATGGAAGGAATATGCCTTTCAGAATGTTAAACCTTTCAATAATTTTGCCATGAGCCAAAGAAACAGCCTTTAATTCCTACCTCCAACACTTTCTACCTTCAGTTAGTACTCTGTATGATGGATACTAAAACCAGTATATTGCACATGCCAGCATAGTGAACAGACACACTAATTCCAAGGGTTGTGTTCACTAGTTTGTAGCTCTAGTGAACGGTTTGCTGCAGCTTTAATTTTTATGTGCTTTTCAAAGGCAGTCACAAAATGAATATCAAAGCACATAAGTAATCCACATTGGGAAATCTGTCAGAAATTGTTGGGAAAATAAAGTGAATCGATACCATGTCAAGGGACTCAAATGGAGAAAACACTGAATATTCATTTTCTTAGTTTCAGAGGGGTAGGGATTTAATAAAACTAGAGCAGCTTGTAGGATTTTTGACTTTCTGGAAAAAATTCAAATATTTTTTTGTGATGTGCTTTGAATAAGAAATTTAATTAGTTCCCCTAAAATTACATTTTGCATCTTCATGTTGTTTACCGATGTATATACAAGATAATTAAGAGAACTAGTCTGAATGGCACAACTTTTAAGTACATTGTTGCAAGAAAAGAAGGTACAATAATAAGTATTCATGTTTGCTCATTACCATGCAGAAACATATGGAAAGCAGCTATACATTTGAAAGTGCTGCTACAAATGCTGCTACATAGAAACAAGTGTAAAAAAATACCTGAGTTAATTTCAGTGCTTTAATGAGATTTACAGCATATAAAATATTTTTTCTTAATGTGGTTTACATTCCAGGAAATGTGATATGCTTACACAAGCAACTCTTAATGGAGGACTATGTCTATGCAGTTTGTTACTTAGGCTGCAAACTTGCTTCATCTGTTTGCCAAACAGCTGTAAATATAGTTCTACACAGATCATATTATGCAATTTTGATATCTGAATAAACATAAGTACACTTCTCTGTGATTTTTTTTTTTTTTTTTTTTTGGTAAGAAAAATATCAGGCCTCTTTATCTCACACATAATAATAATTAGATCTCTAATTAGAAGCTATTTCTCCCTAAAATAAACAAAAATTAGGAAGCTACCATGTAACAAAAATTAACTACTTTTGATAAGGCAGGAAATTTTACATTTACTTCATAGAAGCCAGATAACCACTCTCACCATTCTTAAGTAACAACAGAAATAATAAAACCAGCAAAAGCACAATTTAATTATTTTGGTTTTAGAGCTTTTCCTTCATTTGCTTTAGAAGATTGACTTCCAAAGAGGCCCTGAAATCACTGATGTAATTATTTTCAAGTCAAAGGGAAAAGAAACCTGTAAATAACAACATTTGCTCTTCAGGGCATAACAAGAATTTAAAAAAAAAAATTAAAAAAAAAACATTTTCCTAGAACAGGTTAAGAAAGTATTGTATAAGTAAAACACTATTTTACTGCTTTGTTATTAGAATCTATGTTTAATTTAACAGTAAGCCTTCATATTCCACTTAAAAAGGCAAAACAAAAAGAAACACCTTAGTCACACTACCAACCATTACCCTTTCTTTCCTTGGAAAAATGAACTTCCAGTTAGTGCCTTACTAAAAGGGTTTTCTCTGACCTCCCCTTAAAAAAATTCTTCACATTCTTATATTATTCAATGGGTGCCCGAATAGAAGCCTTTGAGTCTTTTAATGATGCTAATTTCCAATATCAAAGACAAACAAAACCTTAAATACTTCCCAGCTCATGAAAAAAATCATGCATCTCCTTAACGTTTTCACAGCAAGGTTATTTTGTACAATGGCTATCACCTAAAATGACATTAATAATGGCGAATAAATGTTCTTAGCTTGTAAACTTCTAGCACTTTTGAATTTTGGATGTATAATGAAAACGCTAAGGTACTACTGAAAGGCAAATAAACAAATATAGGAAATCACATTTCAAATAATATCTCTCAGTTTGAGTTACTTTCATGTAGTAATGGCTCAAAAGACAAAAAGGCCATCTCCAAGAAGACCAAAAAGCCCAGAAGCCTATAAGTAACATTATCCCAGGAAGATAAGCAAAACACCAATAGAAGCATTGCTCCTTTCTGACTCTTTGTATTCCCATACTTAAAAGAGGACCTAGAAGTAACAATGTGCTGAAGAATCTTGCAGTGCGGGGGGTGATTTAGGTGAAACTGGTGACTTTTCACATTCAGGCCACTTAAGGAAAACTGCAGAAACAAAAATGCGGCTATTAATAGGCAACAAGATTGCTTCCACTAAATTGGATGTTACTGCCACTAAGAGAGATTTTTCTAAGGAGCAGAATTGCTTTCTCAAAAATGTAACAATTTTGCTGGGAAATTTTCAAAATGAACAATCAATATTTAAAATCAACTATGTTGAATTCAGTGACACTATAACAAGAATAAGGCTTTCAGACATTTTATAGAGGTAGCTCTTGGGAAAGAGCATTAAGTTCTATCATTATGTCTACCCAGATTCCAGGGTTCTGTATTATTATTATACAGGATATTGAAAAATCACCTCTTGATTTTTTTCTTTTAGAAAGTATTCATTACCTCCAGGTACCAAAAATTCAGTCACAAAACAGCCACTCCCCCCCACACACACTTAGCAAACTCGACAGTCCCTTCATCCTCCATGCTACATGCATTTCATGTATGTATTTCAAATGCACATATTTCTTAAGTCCACGCATACAGCCCTATCTAATAAATACACTTGTATGGGAAAAACTGTTCCACTACTGATTCAATTGCTAGCCATCACACTTCTCAAGAGAAAACTTCGAAAACCGCAAGTCTGAGCCATCCAGGAGAATGTTTATTACATACTGGGACAGTTTTGCAACCTTAGCAGGAAATACTGACTTGACGAGTTAATTTGTCCTCTTAGTGTAAGAAATTCAACTTTCGTGATCTTAGGTTTCCTGGAGTTAATGCAAGGAAGAAAATCCACAAAGTTGTAGACTTGTGAAGAAACCAGTAGAACTGGTAAACCAATGATGCTCAAACTATCTGAATGCAGGAAGCTATACATTTAGAACAGCAAGAGAGTATATGAAAACAATAATGTACCAAAGAAATTAATTTCTGAAACAAAATAATTACTTATAGACTTGTTTGATACAGACAAGTGAAGAGAATATTCCTGTAAAAACGTCAAATTAACATCTATGGAAACTGCAGTCTAATGTTTTACAATTCTTCCAAAACTCACATACCTCATCAAACAAAAGCAGTCTTTGTGATCAGCTCCTAAGGAATCTTAACTCTGCTTTACCAGTATAAAGCTCATAATACACACAGGGTGGAAAACTGGTTTTTTGTGGGTTTGGGGTTTTTTGTTTTGCTTGGGGTTTTTTGTTTGTTTTGTTGGGGTTCTTTCTGTGTGTTTTGGGGTTTTTTTTGTGTGTGTGCTTTTTTGTTTGTTAGTTTTTCAGGGGTGTGTGTTGTTTCATTTTTTTTTTTTTTCCACATAGCTGCTTCTTAGAACCATGTTATCAGTACAAAAGAGATAACTTCCAGACCTAAAGAGCCTTAGATGAATAACATAATAAACAAAACTCTAATCTGACCTCGTTTCCTATTTCGCTACACCTACTACTAAAACATGTAACATATGTAAACAAAACTTTTCTCTTTGCCAAAAACATAATTCCAGAAGCCCTGTATCACTAAAAGAAAAAAAAAAAAAAAAAAAGAAAGGAAAAGAGACACTCTGAAAAATATACCAAGCATAACATTTAAAGTGATTTACTGGACATGATCACAAAGTAGAAATTACTCAATTCTTAATAACAGTACCAAGGCATACTCATTATCAAAACAAAGCATTCAAACCCCAGAAAGTAGTAGTAAGCAAGATAGTTGGTCACATCAACTATCTTATGCATTAAATGCACCTGCATGAACAAAGATCTTTATTTGACAATATCATTCGAACTCTAAGCTATATTAAACATTACAGAAGTTTCAAAATGCTGCCTAAACCAAAGAAGTTACAATAGTTGTAGCATTGTTTGTCCCTTCCCACTTGAAACACCATGCCAATACAGTATTCGTTTGGTGCCAATAGCCCTGGTGATTGTAATCATTAATACAGCAAATGATAGGAGCTCTACATTGTGTAAGTCTCCCATTCATGAAACCAGTAGATACTATTCTTTAAAATCACTTAAAAAAAAACCTCAAGTAAACAAAACTACAGTTCATCTTCACTCTGCCTCTTAAAATATCCTTCTAGTTCTAAAAACCTAGCTCCACACTTTTGGTTCTCTTAGATCCATGTGCAGTTCCTGCTTCCTTAGAAATTTTGGCTACTGCTTGCTCCACAAGCCCAATGTGACAGTAAGTGCAATGGTAGCTTCCCTTGGCTGGCAATAAGCGATGCATTTAATGATGGTTTAGCTAAATGTACAACAATCCAGCGGTAACGTACAACAGGTCTGCCAATTGCATTTCATATGGTCTATGTGAAATCTGGCAGAACTCCCACATGGCATCTTACTGCATGAGTTACAACTGATGGAAACATTTACAAAAAATACTTACAAACAATACAGTCATGTTTCACACAGATTCATCTTAATTCCAATTAAAAATACAGCTCTAATGACTCAGAGTGACTCTTTGGTGAAATAGAACACGATGTCAAAATAGTTATCTTAAACATGAAGCCTATTTCCTCCCAGAGTGCAGTGTCCAGGCAATTCCACAAGCAACCAGACATCAACCCTATTTATCCAATACATGTTTTTGTCACTGTTCACATGAAGGAAAGTAACACATGCACAGTGAAATCTTTTGATACCTTTAAGTGGCTGTCACTTGAACTCTGTTTTTATTGTGCCTCATCTGAAATGTCTTCACCTCTTTCCCATGTAGCTACTTGAGAGTCACAACACAGGCTGCTTCCAGCCATTCTTCCTTTTCACCCACAATGGACCAATAAACTGACTTACTCACCAGTGACAAACAGGTGAAATATCTATTTCCAACTTTTCCTCAGAGCTTTATTTTTTTGCTAGGCTCATAATAAAAAAAGGTCATGTGCTAAATATGACATCTAAAAAGTAAGTTCAACAAGTTTGCCCCCTCTATTGACGTATAAGTTTAATTTTAAAGAAAGCAAGTTTCTAAAAGAACCAATGAGCCTCCTCTAAAATTAAAAATGAACTCGAGGAATTATAGGAATGCTAGAAAAGAGGTGTATTTAGTACTGTGAGTCTTCCCAAATCTTTTACATATACACAAATTAATTTTTTTAGAGGCTTAGTAAAAAGAGTTAATTAGGAGGCTATCCCAAAGAAGAAGCAAGGTAGGGAAGCAGCAGCAATCTTTCCCCAAAATATAAGATTTTCTCTGCCTTTGTAATACGACTTCTAAAGCTGTCAGCCACCAACATCCACAGCCTCTGTGCTAAAGGCAGTACTGATTGCTAAAGGCAATACTAAGACCTTCAAGAAACCAGATCCTTACACACATCATGCCGGTTAACCTTGGAGCACATTTTCCCCTCAAGAGACACAACTGAGACTATATTCATCTAGCATTTTCATTCGGTATTCAGATATGGATAGTAAAGCTGGCTGAATCTCTTTGCATCTCACAATTTACCCTTGCCATTATGTTCAACCTACCAACACTACCCACTCCCTGAAATCATATCCTTCAGCCTTCACCAAAGCCTACAACAGGAAGTAACTGCATCAGTTACTTCTATTTTTTCTTGCAATGTCATAGTCCACACACCTTAGCACAACTTTCTGCTACAACCAACCTGTAAGAACCACAACCAAATCTTCTTACAATTCTTTCCCTAATGATAGCTTGGACTGGCATCCAAGTGGCCCAGTCTTCACCAAGATGCATCCAATAAATAAAAACCTGTAGATAGCTGATGAATTGTACATAAAGTTGACTTACATAGTTTATGTCAAAATTCTTATAAAGAAAATTGCCTGGAAGCATCTGAGGTTGTATAAACAGATCAAGTTTTGATATAGGTTTATCTCTAATGTGTGTTTGGCCTCGGGGAGAAGTAGCAAAAGTTCTCAATTTGTATGGTATCTAAAAACCAGTATCATTTTCAAATGCATCTTAAGTAGCAGTTACTTTATGTTACTACCACTTCATTAGGAACACTTAAAAAGGTATTTAAAAATTCATATTCACATCCAATGTAATTGCTATTTAAATCAGGAATTTACTTTTAATAAACACATTCTTGAGCTGGTAACAGTAAAAGCATCATTCAAACATCATTTCCTGTACTAAATTTTACCCATATTAACAGACTTAGCAAAGCACCAACCACAAACATGTTGGTGATGGAAATTTCCTAACGCAAGCAGTCTTTATAGATTTCTGCTATTTCAGCGCAGGTCTCCGAGGACCATTTGAATCCATATTAATTTCCTTTCTGGCAGTTATGCGGCCATGTATGAACTGCACTATTTCACTTTTAATCTGTCAGTAATTTAGTAATGTGTAAACTAATTATGCACAGATATTAATGTAATCAGTTTGGGGAGCTATAAAATCAATGTGTTTTTACAGACTGTGTTAAAGAGAATTGCATTATTACAGTCATACGTCTGTTGCTGATAATGCTATGGAATTAAAATAATTATGATCCATGCATCAGTACACATTCCCACAATCCACCCAGTGACACAATGCTATAATTTTCTAAAGAGGACAGGTCAAGTTTTTATGTAACATTAAAATTAAATCTGCCTGAAAATAATATTTGGGTTCTCACTATGAAATACAAATTTGATAACACCTCATGTTTCCTATAGTGAACTAGAAATGAACTGGCTAGCAATATTTCATCCATAACTCAACCCAAATACTCAGCTTTGCTCTAGTGGTAAATGTGCAGGAAAGACTGTAACTACAGCTCAACACTAGGCAACCTAAGTTAATCAAGAATCACATCTGAGCATCATATAATAAGTCATTAAAATTATCACGCATCACTGTGCATCCAGGCATACAGCAAAAAGTTTATCAATACGGAGCAGCTGAGGTGTGCTGCCACAGAGCCTAGCTTTGCTCTGAGGTACCCAGCTGCAACTCCTAATGCAAAGAATCATGCCTCTACCTCACATCCACCACTTTCATGTTCAAGGGCCTCTTGAACTTCTCTGATGCTTTTCCACACACTAATTCCTCTGGTTTATGTGATGCAGGTCATCCGAGACACAGATTTCACTTGTGCAATTTAACAATGCCTTTCGCCACATGTACATAACATCATACGCACATGGATCAGGCCAGGAAGGAGAACAGGAAAGAAGTTCAGAGGTTACCTCAGTAGTTAAGACTCCACCTCTTATAATGATTTCCAAGCTAAAAGGAACTTAATTATCTTTGAAAAGCACGTTATTCCTCTCTGAATTATTTGAAAATATCAATGAATTCGAAGTTGTACCACACCAAGAGTACTATTCACGACGTAGACCAGATCCCCTGCTCCCTTACAAAGGTACAATAAAATTACGTGTTAAAGTTTCACGATACAATTAATGCAGTCAGGCTTGATCTGCTGCCAGGAGGCCTGGCCTTTTCCCCTTTCCCTCCTACCCATACCCAGCTTCTGCCTAAATGCCACCATGGCCCCTCCTGCCGTGTGCAGTCTCACAAGCAGCTTTGGGCTGGGGCAGCAAGGATGCACATTTTGCAGGCTATTTGACAAATAATATCAATATGCAGAGATAAACACAGAGTTTGCTTACAGGTAAATTAGTACTTGCCGATAGTAAAATTAGGGTTTTTCACTTATAAAAGATACTAAGGCCTCAAACTTTCTATTCTACCCTAGTATTAATTTAT
>JAAGNO010024787.1:6037-20504 GCA_033439905.1 Ceryle rudis
CATGATCTTCCCAGGCACAGAGGTGAGGCTGACAGGTCAGTAGTTCCCAGGGTCCTCCTTTCTACCCTTTTTAAATATAGGTGTAACAAGTCCCTTCTTCCAGTCACTAGGGACTTCACCTGACTGCCATGATTTCTCAAATATTATTGAGAGTATTATTATTGTTATTCCTCCCACTGCCCCCAGGAAATATTATCAGTGAATAAAGAATGAGGCTGCTTTCTTCATCTGTAATATTTTAATGTTTGTCAGAGTAGGACTTCATTTACAGTTGTTTCCAAGGTGCCTTTAAAGATGTTCTGATTGTCTTATTTTTGTTATGGATCTTGTTATTCAAATGAATTGTGTTGGCAATAACTTTTAGCAATTTCAGTGAGGGCAGAGACCTCTGGGGACTTATCAGGCTGGAGCCTGGAAACTTGCAGTTGCTTCCAGTTCACAATTGCAAGGCGTAACTATTGGACATCTGATTTTATTTTCTAAATGTGAGATATTCAATGATAAGCTTTCAGCTTGTGGTACAAGCAATGCCATAAGGCCTTTTGCATCTACAGCTGCCTGGGTTTCCAACAGTTGGTGGAGTGGGGGAGGAATAACCCAATAGCATTGCAGTCCTTTCTTCTGCCAAAAGATGGAGTAAATGATCTACTGAACAGCCTGTGCTGCTGACTGGTTTTTCTAGGCAACTAGGAACTTTTCTGCATGGAAGGAAGGTTTTCTGTTGCCTTACAATGTTAAAGCTTCATGCTTCTCACAATTTATGCTAAATGTAATGAGGCAATTCGTTTTAATGAATTGACCAAATCGGCCAGTAACAGATGGTTTGGTGACAAATGTGTTACTTAGTAGTCTTATATAATCAGTTTTTATTTCAATTATTTTGTCTACTTATGTGTGAAAGGGTTACTTTAAAATAATCCTTTCACCTCTTGCAAAAAGAAGTAGTATCTGCATTATTGGTCAAAGCAGTCCCTTCTACGAATATATAGGGGTCCTCATCAAATCAAAATAAAAGTAGTATTGGCATGCCATAATTACAAATGAAAAGGTGGACGTTTTCAGTAGTGCAAGGAAATTGAGACAGGTGCTATGACACTCTAAATTTCTTTGCAAATAAACCCGAGTGCTGCAAGCATAGCTGAGTATATGTTGTCCTTTTCTGCAGTTTTTCATTTCCATTGTCCATGCGAGAATTACCTGCTAGATGCTGGCGAGTGATCTTTTCCCATCGATTACAGTCACATGAAGGCAGTAGACTTAGTGGGTTTGATTTGTTTGATTTTTTTTTTTGTGTGTGTGTATGTATGGTTTTTTGTTGTTGTTGTGTGGGGTTTTTTTGTTTGTTTGTTTGTTTTTGTTCCCCCTCCCCCTCCCCGTCTTTGTGACTTAGTGTCTGCTTTAGTGCTGAGGGACTCTAATTATTTCTCTCGGGTATGCACTAGGTGACTTGACACTATTACTAACCCCTTGAGTTAGGTGCTGCCAGTCTGAACCATTAAATAAGAAGTGCTGGGAAGACTAATCAGGATTTAGTTGAAGGAGGCTGAAATCACAGGGGAGAGGCTGTGCAATTTAGATTCATCAGGTAAATGAACTACAGATATGTATTATGGGTAAAAGTGGTCCCAGAGTGGCCTTTTTTTGCTTGGTAACACACTGGTGACTTTCCAAAGGTACGGCACGGAAAGCTGGTATTTTTACAGCAGTCTTCAGGATACGTATTGCATCTAATGGCTTGTGGTTTTCGTCATCTAGGCTTTTTTTTCCACCCAGCTTTCCCATTTATTTGTAGAAATCTTGCCTGTAGAGGCAGTCTTGTTTGACTGCTTCTAGAATATCCCTGTTTCAGTCCAGATGTCTTAACTCTTCAGAGAATTGAAAGATGGAGGAGTACTTTTAGCTTTGAACATTTCCAGCAATGCAGATTTTTCCCTTTAAATGTCAGTAACATGCAGCATTAGAACTAAAGTACAATGTCTGGTAGGTGGCATAAATGGGGCAGAGAGGTTAAATGACTTCCTGAGGTTAAATGACTTCCCGAGATACACACATGGAGTCTGTGTCAGATTGTAGTCCAGAGCTGAGCAGAGTTTGGATTGTTGTACCCTTTTCAGGCTACAGATGATTCTAGCGTCAACCTCTCTGTGTTCAATTTTAAACATAAACCCTTAATTCCTTTGTCCCACAAAAAAACCAAACCAAACCAAACAAACAAAAAAAAACCAAAAAACCAAAACAAAACAAAAAACCAAAAAAAACAATGTAAGCACTTAAATTATAATGTAAGGTACAGTATGGGATGGTTAAGAAATAGCCATAGCAGATTGGAAGGTTGTTGTGATGATTCAGTACATTTTTTTTTTTTGGTATATTTTGGGTGCTGTGAACACCAGCAGCTCTAACTGTGTGTTCCAGGACTTCATTCAGCTTTCAAGAGAATTCATATAACTATTTCTACCCATTATTGTAGAAAATGCAAGATACTTTAGCTAGGTCACAAGTTTACAAGAAGAATGCTCATACTGAGAGGATGAGGAGGAAAAAAGCTTTGATATAGCACAAGGTGATGAGTTTTTACTTAACTGGAGTCCTTTTGCAGTGCCATATTTGCATATTACTTACACTGTTCTCAAAATAAAAAAAGGGTTCAGGCTTGCAGCAGTTCCTATTTGAAATGTTCTCACTTCATTGCTTATTCTATATAAGGCATAACTATCTGGAAGAACTGACTTAAATGTTAATGAATTCAACTGCTTTATCCATTTGATGTATATTCATTTTAGGAGAATTAGGAGGAGTGAAGAGAAGGAAGAGGGATGGTAAAGGAGGAAAAGGGCTGCTTTGTGTAAAACGGGGATGCTTCTGGAAGTAAGTCTTTATCTTCATGCTCAAGTACTATTTCAGAGGCAGCCGATACATATAATTCAGAGGTTTACTTCTCTGTTGCTTGAAGATGGCAAGTGTTTTGACAATAATCTAAAATCTGATACCAGTGAGGTGGAGAACAAGAAATATATTCAAGTTTACAGGAATCGAAGCCAAATGTTTATTCATGAACTAGAGCACATTTGAAAGAGTGTTTGCAAACCTTGTGATGCTCTGAGGTTGGTCTGGTGTTAGCTCTAATTGCCATCTCCTTACGCATTTTGGTGGTTGTGCTGCATGGGAAAGGTCTTCCAGTATGGAGACGAGTAATGCAGTACTTGCAGCTTAAAGGTCCCAATTACTGTAAATGTTGAAAATATGCCTTTTCCCTCACACATACCAAATGACCTTTGGTTCCTGTGGGCCACAGGGGATGGTGTGTTGCTGTCCATTTAAACAGTAAGAAGCAGATTTAATATATTGAGGTAGGCCAGAGTATGAGAAATGCTCCGTCGATTCTCATTGTTTTATTTCTGCTCTGTGCTTGGTTTAGGTGTGCCAGGAGCTCTCTATGAGCTCCGTACATATTTTTATCTGTGGTGGGGTTCAGATGTGCTACTGTAATATTTTGAGTGGAAATGGGTGCTGTGTTAGAAGCAAGTAGCCTGTGGTGGCTGCTTGTGTGGACACAAGGATTTACTTTAAAAATTAGCTGTGTCTGTCTTGCAGCTATAGACAAAACAGGAATGGTATCATTTCATCAGTTGTTTACACCCATATCAAGCACATTTCTTCACATGTGCTGACAAAAGGCACTGCCCAATAACATGACTGCAGGAGCTCTGTATTCATGTCTGTAAATACTTTTCTTTCTAAGCATTTGATGCTCTTAAGTAAATTTACTCGAGATAAAGGATTAGTCGGCAGCCCAAGTGCTCACAAATTATTTGGAAGCTCAAATAAATAGTACTGCCTTATTTATTCACAGAGGAAATTGCAAACTGAGAATTTGGGCCTTTGGATTTAGCCTGGTTTCTGGACATCCTGTTCTTCGAGCTGCTGGTAACAGGCAGAGCAGTGCCGTAGCTGTAGTTCTAGAGCAGGTTAACGAGGATTGTTTTGTCTGTCACCAATGTCAAGCTACAGCTGTAAAGAAACAGTGGTGTAATCATGCACAATTTGATTATATGCTAGTTTTATCCGCTGATCTTGCTCTTACTGAAGTAATGAAACTGTCTTTGAATTCAAGTGGATCTGAATTTTAAAGAAAGTTCTATCCAAAATACTATGTGTATATATAAATGTATCTTGGAGATCAAAAATTATACTGTTGGTGTTTTGTTTTTTTAAAAGGGATATTGCAGTGTTGACAATGCAGTTTAAATTGTAGTATTCATAAGGTTGAGTGAGCTCCTGCATCTGTCTTTTAAACCTAAAATATTGACAGTAATGTAATCAAAGTCCTTTTTATAAAAGGTTTCCTGAGGCTGTCCCTCAGAAACCTATTAAATCTGAAAAAGAAATGAGAACGTAGTCTCATAGGACTGACTTAAAGGACGCAGGAAAATCCAGATCTCCACTGAATCTCTCTCTCATTCCTGACATGAAGCTAGCACAGTCTTTGTGAGCATTTCCTTGTTTCTTTCCATGTGATTATTTTCCAACATTTATACAGGGCAATGTACTGGGGGACACCAGAGCTGTTAATGGCCTTATATCTTTTCTCTTTCTCTTTCTCAGTGTTAGTGTTTAAAACTACCCACAAGGGCTCTTCCCACCAAGTTATCTTGTATTTAAATCTTTAGCATTCTTAGTTCATTAGGGCAAGTGGGCCTTTAAGTTGTCAGACATATGGATTTGTTTGAGAAAATTTCAGAATGGAAAGTGGGGGTTTTTTGTTGTTTGCTTGAGGTTTTGGTTTTGTGTTGTTTTGATTTTTTTTCTTTTTTTTTAAATATCACTATTTCATAGCTACAATGTGTATTTATTGGCGAGACTAGTGGCGTAAGGCCTTTGATACAAAATTTCTTCCAGTTAGCTGACTTCATGACCCTTCATGTGCTACATTTATTCTAGCCTGGAGTACACTCTGATTTCCAAACTGTTAGATAATGCTCATCACAGAAAACTGGTCCATTGATTTAAGTTTCTGTCAAAATTTTAGGGAGAATGCTTAATTTGCATGAATGTCTAAATAAATCATAAATGTTTGTAAATAGTCTTCTATTTTCTCAGTTTTAACATCTACTTTAAAAGGCTTTTTTAGCTGAAAGCCATTTTTAGAGATTAGTTGTAGCAAGTGCTTTTTTTTAAAATAAACAGACCCGGTGGCATGACTCTGACTTCATGTGGTCTCCTTGCTACTCCTGACCTCTTCAAAGATGCGGAAAGGAGTGTCCCTTATTCCAGAGACAGAGGCAAAAGTTCTTAAAAGTGTTGTGTTAATTTCTGCTTAGGTTTGTGAAGATAGGGCTGGATACTGAGCTTTCTTAAATATTTCACTGTTATCCATCATATTAAAATAAAAAGTTATTTGATCCATGAATATGCCAGCTCTGCTCCCCCTTCTGACCTGTCCTGCAGATGCCCTGGGCATGGGGAATGGGTGTTCTTGCTTGGCTTGTCAGATTCTCTGATCCACCTTGAGAGCATCACATGTTCTCCTGCAGAAGAGGGAAGTTGAATGGCTAGTGAATTGTTTTTCTTTTAGACATGGAGCTATTTAGCCTGGGTGTTTTGGGAGTGTAAGAGAATTCAAGGAGTGTTCAGTGACCTTCACACTCACCCTACCATGTGGGTGGTACAGACCTACAGTCTGTGTTTCCAGTGGGACCTGCCTGGTAATACTACAGTGGTCACACCACCTTTATATGAAGTTTCCTTTACGTGGTATTTTTTGGGCAGTCTGTCTTCTGCAGGTGGAAGCCTTTTTTTCTGTGTCAGAAGTATTCTGCCTGTGTAACTAAAGAGGTGGGGTGGGTTTTTTTGTTTACCTTTAATCCCTGGCCCATTTCCTTACTTTCCTCCCTCTGCTTACATGAAAGGATCCTCTTCGTGTGCTGTTTGTACTGGACACAGGCCAGAGGGCTTTCACCATAACAGAGACCCAGCTGTGCTAAGCAGTGGTGCCGTAGAGTGTAAAAACACAATCTTTGGCCTGGAAGAGCTTATGGCCAGCCTGCTCAGGGCACTATTTAGAGGCAAAGGATGCGTCATGAAGCCATGCCTAACTAGCTGAAGTGGAGTGAGTGCTCAAGGTAATGCAGTAGGGCAGTGGTAGAACCAGAAATCTATCACAAGCTGTCTGAATTGCAGATTATATTGCTCTGTGCCCTTGGCTTCTGCATAGGTAATCACAACTTGACTTAAGGAATCAAGTCCAGAAGAAAGAGGTCCATGATACATATTGCTGCCAGATAGTTATGGAGACTTTTTCCTTTCTTGGAAAGTTATGTGGCTATGGTGCAGAGTAGGGCTTACTATGAAATACAGGAATTAAGTTATATTACTCATTCTGCCACTCTTGTTCTCAGTCAGCAGAGAAATATTCTGTTGCCTGTTTCCCCAGCTATCCAGTAATCACATAGGATTGCCTGACTCTGGAGACTTGTTTTTTTGAGCAAATTGTTACCTTGAATTGATTTGATTGTAATATAAATACCATGAACAAGCTGTTATAAGTTTATAACAATATCTCCTATACATAGCTGTTCTGTCAAAGCAGATGGTGCTATCTCTGTCTCCAAAAGTAAAGTAAGGCTGAGAACATGATTGTTGCTTCAGTGTTAATCCTGGAAACAAAGCAGCAATCTAAGAATTCAACAGCAGCATTTTTCTATCATTAAAAAAACCCAAAAACCCAAACACAAAACCAACAAAACCAAGAACCCCACAGACAACGAATTACAATAAAACAGGGAATGTTCTTAGTACTTGGTAAGAGAAAATCATAAAACCTGGAGTTGGTACTATATTGCCTCCTGGTTTAGGTCTCTAATGTTTCCAGTCTGGGACAAAATGATTTCATTTTACCTTTACTTTGTTCTGTTTTCATCATCATTAATTTCTTAATCTGATTTCCTAAAACTGAAAACTATTACATCCTCTACTTACGCAATTTCTTTTCTGGCAGTTTGTGTCTGTGTAATTTATAGTTGGGAATTTTCTTCTTACTGTTTTTGTCGTGCAAAGGATAAAACCACCATTGTTATGAAGAATGAAAATGGCTCCAATATCATGTTGAAATCGGTGTCACCTAGACTTGTTTTTTGATTATAAACTGTTCAGAATATGCTGTAATGCTTATTCTAAGTTAAATCCCTTACGGACTGCAATTCCTGAGTGTTGTGAGGCAGATTGTAGTACACTTGTTAGGCCCAGGATAGCCTAATTCAAACTGTTCTCCAAATCTAGATCCTGTTTGTAGCAGTGCACAAGCAGATGCCTAGGGAAATACTGAAGAGCAGGATCAGCATATAAAAATGCTTCTCTCACACTTCCAGGGATCCGCTTAATTTCTGAACCTTTGTAGACTTTTATATCCTAAGGCAGTGAGTTCTGCAGTGTAATTGCACCTTGAAATTTCATTTGACATCCCATGGCTTTTGTGTTCTGAGAGCTATTGAACACTTGTTTCCAAACATTTCCACAATTTCTAGTATCAAAGATCTTTATCATACTCTTAGCTGTCTCTTTGACAGACATAGTACTTATGTATGTAGTTGTTCATCTGAATGGAAGCAGTTTCATTTCTTTGATTGTCTTTGCTGTCTTCCATACATTTTCTAGTACATGACAACTTTGTTATGATGAAGAGAAAAGGGAGCATACTTATTCCTTTGTTAATAATTTCTAGCATTGATTGTTATTATTTTTTTAACTGCTAATGAAGACCGAGTTGGTGTGTTTACAGAACTCTTGATTGTAACTTCAAAATCTCATTCCAGAGTGGTAAAGGCAGTTTCAAAGTGAAACACTGTGTGTTTAAAAGGCAGGATTGTTATTCTCTGTGTGCATTACTTTCTGTTTATCTGTCTGAAGTTTTACCTCCTCTTCTGTCAGTCACTCAGCACTGTGAGAACCCTCTGCAATTCTCTGCAGTCATGTTATATTGTTATTATTATAGATGCTTTATTAACACAAGCAGACTTGATATTCACCTCTTTTGCATGTGATTTATGAACATGATGAACAGTTTGGCCTTTGGCAGAAATCTATGCTATGATCTCTATGTGATTGCTACTTGAGTGGTGGCACCACAGTGGAGGCTTCCTGGATTAGATGATGGGGTTTATTTTTGTATCATTAATTTCTGAACATTTAACCAATTCAACTTGTGTAGTTCTGTCCCCTGAGAGATTACTTTTATAAGAACTTTCACTGATACACGTGATTATAAGCCTTATGGAAATCCAGCAAGACTGTATCAGGCATACTCTTCTTGTCCATATGCTCTGCGACTCATACCAAGATCTCCAGTAGCTTGTGAGTTGTGATTTTCTTCTGGAAACATGGTATTAATTCCTCCGTATGTTCTGTTCATGTATGTGTCTTTAAATTTTCCTTATCACTTCTGACAGTGCTTCTGCAGCAGAAGCCTGAGGTTCTGGTCTGTATTTTTTTTAAAAGCTCTTGGGAGATAATTTTAAAATTGATACTGCAGTTTGCTACCTTCAGTTTCTCTAGCATCATTTATTAGCTATATACTCTAGCTATATCATTTATTTCACATAGTACGCAGGTGTTTAATTTCTGACACTGCACTTCTTTCTGCCTGCTTCTGAATCTATGAAAGGAAGAAAATCTAACTCAGGATTTATATTTTTTTTATTTGAATTGGATCAAGACCCCAAGTCAAGTGTTTCTGGGATGTTGTGGGAGCACTGGGATAGTTTGCTGACCAATAAAGCTCCGCAAGAAATAACTAATGGGTGCTGCTGGTTGGGAGGAAAAGGGAGAAGCCTCTTGTTACTGGCAAATTACCTTTCTCTCCAGAGGATGTCTTAAAATTGAATGATTTGTATTTTTCTCTGAGGTTCAACAAAATGTTTTAATGGTCTGAGTGAATTCAGTGTCTTGCCACAGGCAGTAGACCTTCTGCTGGGGTTACTGGGTAGGTCGGAGCTCTGTTATTTGGATGTCATGGAGGGAGAAACAATGCATTGTTTTAAATGGCTTGTGCAGGACCGGATGGATAGAGGCAAGCTCCCTTCGCAGCTCTTTCTAGGACAATGACAGATTGATTATGTAGAGTTGCAGGGACCTTAATCCAGCTGGTTAATACATGACTTAACACTTCTGCTGCACATGTGTTAAGATGCTTTGCAGCACAAAAGTATATTAGCTGTCTGGAATAGTTGGGGACCATGCTGACGACTTCAGCATCATTCTTCTATGTGCAGCAGGTTATTCCTCATGAAATTTCTTAGCCGTATCAATACTGCTGTAGCAGAGCAAAGTTTTACTTGACCAGCAGTTTTTCAGAGGAGAGTTAATTCCTACCTCTGCAGCTACCTGTGCCAGCAAAGAATTGGATTTGATGGAAGATGTTTACTTCTTCCAAAGCCACTTCACAATAATTTTGGCCTCATTCTCCTTTACATTGATAACTGCTGTAGTGTTCTTCCAATTCAAAAAAGTGCCAGTGAGCAAAATTTAGGCCTTCCTGTATACCTGATTTTTTAAAACAGTTGCATCCATTACTGGTTTTATTTATCTTGTTTGTGTTGCCATTAAACTTTTAGTAGGCTATCAGTGGTCTAGATTAAAATCAGAGGTATAAAGAGAGTGTTGTGTGACACAAGGTATGGGCAATAGGTTCATATCGCTTGGTGTGTGACTGGCTATTTTATACAAATTGTATATGTTTCTATTTGAGCGCTCTCTCTCAAAATACATATATATCCATATTATAGAGACAAAGTATTCTGGTATTGTTTTGCCTACAGTATACACTAGGGAGTGAAAAAATACATGTATTCATTTTAAAAGGAGTTGGATATTTTGGAATACAGTTAAATTGTTTGGGGTTTTTTTTAAGCCTGGTAAAGTTCTGAATTCTTTTTAAGCCTGTTTCTTTTTAGCCCTCCACACCCTTATCTCTTTATTCATACAACTGAAATATAACGTTAACATCTTTATAGGCTATTGACCTCATTTAGAAACATCTTTTCAGTTACAGAAATGGCCAGAATTATCAGGGAAAGAATTACATACTCTTAAACTCTTAAAAGTCTTAAAAGTCTGTTATTGGACTAATACTATAGCTGACTTTTCTCATCCAATTCACAGTAACATTTTGGCTCTCTAATTATACAGGGAGGTTTATGTTCCAGTCTAAGTAAACTTTGTGATGCATGTTTAGTGCATGAAATGCTTAAATTTGAACAGTCTAGTAGGAAAAACCAATCTAAATGCATACATTTGATACTTTCTTTTGAGTGTAGACCTCTTTCCATATCACACATGCTAAACTTGATGTTACATGTGAGCATATGCAGTAAGATATTTATGCTGATTAGGGATTGCATGCTCTGTAGAAGAATATTCATAGTCAATATAAAAAAAATTCAGTCTTTGCTAATTGCATTGTCAAATGTGCTTTTGTTGTTATACTGATTTTTAAAAAGCTGGTGGTGATGTTTTCTGTTACATAATCCATTTCATCTAGTTTCTGTATTTAATGAATTTGAGATATGCACACCTTGCAAACCTTTATGTTTAGTTTGCAATTGGTTGCCTGACAACACAGAAACAGTCTCGTCCTTCTGCACTTCTACTACTTCTGCAACAAGTTGTACCAATTACATTACTGATAGAAACGAAGTTTGAGTGGAACATCCAAATGTTGAGAAATGGCAGGTTTACAGCTGTATGGTGCTTGTTGTGTATGGAGTGAGGAGGGCATCCTGTAGAAATTGCGTGCAGTTATGTGAGTGAAGGCTGTAAAGCTGGGGAGCATATAAAGGTGGCAGAAATGAGCCTATTCAGGTAGGTCCTGGCCTGTTGTTCCTTAACTTGAAAGCTTGATTTAGCCTGATTTTGATATTAATTCAGTTTCTCAGCAACCTACTGCTCTCTGACCAAAAAAAAAAAAAAAGTGAAAAATGATAAACTATAAACTATATTTTATAAGCTATTGGTAAACCACTGCCCCATCATGCATGTTTAAATCCTGAACTTACAATATGCATTGGAGGTATTTACCAGACTCATTTAATTTGCTGGTGGCAGCAGAAGACTTACCTTGGAGGGGAATGATCCATTAGTGCCATGGGGCAAGAGCTTGTGGAAGCTTGGGGGAGTCTTTCCTAGGACCAGTTTCCCTCTCTCTGATACAGTGTGTGCAAATGTTGGTACTTTTGCAGAGTTACAGGCCCAACACTGTACTGTTTATAACTTAATTTTTATTTCAGCATGCTCATAAAGTTTATAGCACAAACAAAAGCCAGTTCTGCTGATTGAAGGTCTTGTCTTTTCTGCCTTACAAAGGTTTCCTGTAAATAATGGCTTTCTATTTAACCAGTTAAGATTGTTCAATAAGTGGTAGTAAGGCTCAGTTTTCTTTTTTGAGGAAAAAAACCAAACCAAACCACCACCACCACCACCACAAAACACCAAAAAAACCAAAGAAAAAAACCCCAGATGCTTTTGTTAAGCTTGTGGGAACCCACAGCTTTGGATGGATGGGTGAAGTAATGAAAAAAGATAGGTTTCTGCACTTGTCACATGAAAGAACATAAAAATAATTAATGAAAAAATTGAATTTTTAAAAACACTTCTCTGTTTCTGTTTTTCTTAATTTAAAATTTCTATGCCTTTCCTCACGTTTTTATGGTACACAAAGGAAGGAAAGGTTTTAATAACCTTCTGAAGAAAACATCTACAGCTAAACTTTCAATTACCTTCATTTAATGTTTTCCTGCTATTGGAAAAATATGTCAAATATTCTTCCTAGTAAAATAAGAAGCTATTTTGATTAAATCCAATTCCTCAGTGGGAATATATGTGTTGAAAAATTTACTGTTTTATTAAGAATACTGATTTTGCTGGATTGCTAACGTCATATTCTAATATATGTAGTATGAGGGTATGTTCCCTTGCAGCATGCACAAATCTGCTGCTTATTCCTTTTCAGAGGCCGTCCTCGCTTTGACACTTCCAGGGCATACATCACTAAGGTTGTCCTCTTTCTCAGTAATACAAAGTCTGAAAATTGAGACTGGGATACTAGTTTATTTCAGCTCATCTAGAGCAACCATTCCTGAAATCTGCCTCCTTTTTCTAATTGTTTTTTTTATCATAATACTGACAGCAATGTAAATATTTCTAGTTTTTGGTAAACATTCTTTGGCATGTGACTTAGATTTATTAGAGCAGTTGAAGGATAAGTGCATTAGGAGAGTCTTCAATGAGTGGCTTATTCTGGAAATTAATACTTTCCTTGCGATTGGAGCTCTTTGCCAGTCAACATTTTGGATCCAGACCTTTACAATCTGTTCCAATGTTACTGCCATTTGAATGTGCTGTGATATCAGTTTGTAGTCACAAACCTGAAGCAGCATTGACCGTCTCCCTTCAAAACTTTGGCAAAGATTAGAAGATCACATTGTGACTCAGGAGAATTTCCTGAAAGATCATCTGGTCTTTGTGTGGCTGGCAGACACATTAATAACATAGGCCTGTTGTGTACACGCATGACTTTTTCTCTTTAACAGTTAAATGCTATTTGCCAGCACTAAATGTGACTGAACCTAGTGGAAAGGTGTTTAGTTATGAGTAGCAGTAATGGAAGTAAGTTGTAGGTCTGATTTTTAAGAGCCACTCTTCTAAGTATACCAGAGGAAATTTTTTGTCTGTGGATTTCTCAGGTGATTAATCTTTATAGAAACATTAGGTAAGTCTTTTGTAATGGAAAGAATGTCTCTCTTTGAAATTATTATTGCTCATATGCTGCTTGAAAACATAGTTTGCAGTAGATGTGAATGACGATGGGTTCTGAATTGTTAGAAAAAAGAATATAATCTAGGCCAGGCTCCTTTCTGCAATTTCAGAATTTAGCTTTTTGATGTGTGATGAGAAATATTAAACTAATTTCATTAAATGAAAGGCAGGTTCATCTTATTCAGCCAGTGATTTCATGGCAAGTGGATAAGACAATACCTGAGTGAATCTTAGTAAATGCCGAAATAAACTGTAGATAAACATCTAACCTTCCGTGTAGTACTTTGGACTTGTAAGATTGACTAGAAACAGGCAAACTGATCTTTTTCTGGAGACTTGATTCTTCCCTTTCTGGTGCATTTTGAATACACTGGAGAAATAACTGGTCTTTAATCTTGAAAAATGATAGACCCTGAAAAGGAAAGATGGCCACTCTAATTGCATTTTTCATCATGACTGAAGCTGGGTGAATGGCAGAAAACAGAACTTGGCTAAGTTTGGGGGTTTGGGGGAGGCTGTTTTGTATAAGATTTTGTATTTATATGTACACACATATACTATATATTTCATAGTTGCATATAATTTTATCTATGAAAACATACATAAATTTCTCTGTAGATGTAAATTGTGGATTTTTTTTTTAGGTCAGGGTTCAGTTAAGAATCTGAATATGATTCCAGGACCTGAGTCTCGGGTTGAACAATAGCACATATACCTTCATGCTAACCTAGTCTGGTGAAAATTATTCTTTCCAAGGGAAATTTGTTTAGCTTGTCTAATAAAAATTGGATGGACTTTTCTTCTCTGCTATGTAAAGGTCCTCTGGAAAAGATTAAGTCTGAAATCCAAAAAGCAAATAATCTTTCAGTAATAAAGCACAGAGTCTGTAAAATGAATTCATTTATTGCTGGCAGTAATACTAAAATCTATTATTATACATTGAACTATTCTTAGGAAAAAAAAAAAAGGATTGATAGTAAAATCCTTGTGTCAGTAGTTTTTATGAAACCCCGGAGAAGACAATGTTTATTCTGTCACTGTCACCAGCAATTCCTGTAAAGATTGCTGCTATCTCATACTGCAAGCTTTCTGAGATCATAGGTAGTTATTCACCTGTTTCCTTTTATGAGAAGCCCTGTAGGATTTAATGGAGAGGAAATAGTAATTTTGAAAGAACATGAGACATTTAGATATTCTAGATCCTCTTTTGGATCTTCAGTGGTTTGACAGGTCTTAGGGAATAATTTGATCCCAACATAGAATTATAGAATGGTTTAAAAACGTAGTATGAAGAAAATGATTCTCCACACAATACTGAACATTTGTAAATTGGATGCGTGTTTATGAGTGTGAGAAACAGATGTATGTAGGGGTGTGTGTAAGGTTTTTTCCTTGCTGCCCAGCCTTAACCTGAAAATTGTGACCTTAAGAGGGACATGGCCTGTGTGATAAATGACTACTCATCCCGCCTCAGTTGTAAATTGGGAAGAGTATTGCAGTCAGTGCCAGTGAGAACACATTTATGCTCAAAGATTTCTGTGAAAGATGTAAAGGAAATAATAAAATCTTGGTTACATGGGAATAATTTATTGATACATTTCACTTCACTAACTTCAGCTTTCAGTGCACAATTTTACTCTTTATTCAAGGCCAGAATAAA